>CM035183.1:11772567-11822567 GCA_020233015.1 Callinectes sapidus
GAGAGAGAGAGAGAGAGAGAGAGACGAGAGAGAGAGAGAGAGAGAGAGAGAGAGAGAGAGAGAGAGAGAGAGAGAGAGAGAGAGAGTCTAAAAAAAAAACAGGAAAAGAAAAAAAATAATACGTTGTTAGACCCGAAGAACAGCTGCAATGAGAATAATAAAGAGGGAACGAATGAAGGAATTAGCAAGAGGAGGAAGAGGAGGAGGAGGAAGAGAGGGAAGAGGACAATCATCACAGGTGTTTGAGTCGTTGATTTAAGAGTTAGGGTACACCTGAAGGGAGAGGGGGCATACCACGAGGCAAGGTTATTCACCCCTCTATGTCTGTGTGTGTGTGTGTGTGTGTGGTAAGGGTAAGTGTGGGGGGTATCAGAGAGTCCTCGTGTGTGTGTGTGTGTGTGTGTGTGTGTGTGTGTGTGTGTGTGTGTGTGTGTGTGTGTGTGTGTGAATGGCAAGATAATGTGTACCAAGATTATGTTCTGGTGACTTTTGTGTGGTGTGTGTGTGTGTGTGTGTGTGTGGGTGGGTGGGTGTTCGTTGGTGTTGTTTGAGCTGTTTATTTGTATTTTTTTCCTGTTTCACTGTCCTTGTTATTGCTATTGTTTTCTTCCTGTGTTCTGTTATGTCTTTAAATATTGTGTCGTGTTTTCTTCATATTTGTAGTATTGGCTTGTCATTGTGTTTGTTTGGGTAGGGTTTCGTAAGTGTGTGTGTGTGTGTGTGTGTGTGTGTGTGTGTGTGTGTGTGTGTGTGTGTGTGTGTGTATTTTCTTTGCCTTTCTTTTCCTTGTTTTGTCTTTTTTCATTAATGTATTGTTTTTTCCTTTCTTTTTCAACTAACTTTCCTTATATATTTCTACTTTTCTGTTTTTTTATTGTTTTTCCTCTTATTTTATTTGTTTAATACGTATCTATCATTTCTTTTCTCTTTTTCCTTCTATCTATCTATCTATCTATCTATCAATCTATCTATCTATCAAATTTTCACGGTTTCTTTACTTCAAATTGATTAACACTCACGTCTTTTAATATTTCAACATTTTTTTTTCCTTCAAACACACGTGCATTGGAATGTTCCCCCCCCCCCCCCCCGCGTTCTTAATGATCAATTCCAACGATCAGTGCCTTATTCGTCTCACCTGTCCTCATCAACACCTGTGCAGGGCCACGTAACTGATGACTCACTGAATTACCTACCTGTGCACTTGCTTTAGATAGTTAGTGGTATTTAATGTTCGTCTTTTTATGTCCCTTTTTATGTATTCGTACCCAGAATGACGTTATGGTGTTGATAATTAAGCTGGGTGTACGTTTTATTATTATTTCGTAGTTATTTATGGTAGTTGTGGCCGTGGCATATCAAAATTACCGTTACCATTATAATTTCTTATTTTCTTTTTAATATTGACCTTATTTTTCCTTTCTTCCCCAGACTGGCAGATTTCTGAGGTCCTGAGGTGACAGCCGCCCGCCTTCCCGTACCTCGTCATGTGTTATTGCTCTCACTGAGTCGCCTACAGATGGTGAGTGAATGGCCTCTGTGGAGTGAATGCCTTGGGTAGTGAAAAGAGTCCCCAATCCCTTCACTTTCTACTCTAAAAACCATCATCCTCTATAGGTCTTCCGAGTGATAAGTTATGATTTTCTCACCATTAGGATTTTAGTGAGGATAAAGTAAGGCTTGTGTTGTCTCTTATCTCTCATCTTGCTCTCTGGGTGTTGAAGTGGCGAAGTTCGTGTTTGATACATAATTGCATTCCATTACTTTCCTGTTCGCGTGTTTTTTGCATTATGTATTATGGGTTCTCGTTTGCCTTTTTTGTCAGCCAAGTCGCGCTAAGATTTATTGCTGTTGTGATTCTCCTTGCACGATGTTGTACACTCTTTGTAGATTAGTGTAGGAGTGTTGCCAGGTCTTTTTGTTCCTCTTACCTCCTTGAATTTGTACACTCTTTGTATTAGTATGGGAGTGTTGCCAGATCTTTTTGTTCCTCTTACCTCTTCCTTCACTTCTCTTCCTCCTTTTCCTTCACTCCCCTTGCACTCCTACATCCCACTCCGTTCCTTCACCTATGTCTACTTCCCACTCCTTCCCTCCTACGCTTCCCTCACTTCTCTCATCTGCTCCCCCACCCTTCCACACCTATCATTAAACTCCCTCTCTTCTTCCTACCCATTCTTTACACCCTTAATCCCCCTTCTTTACCCTCTTCTTTATTCCCTCCTTCCCTCTACACATCCATTCCTCACATCAGTGCTATCCCTGTTTTCAATCATGCTATTCTCTCTCTTTATCTCCCTTTTGTTGTCTATTTTAATGCCCCTATGCCCTTGAAAACTCTGGGGCTTTCCACATGAACCTCTTATCTCCCTTTTTACTCTCCCTTCTGACTCCAGCGTGTCTCTTTCTTATCGCTTCCTCCCCCTTCCTCCCCAACAGCCCCCCTTCCTCCCCAACAGCCAGCGAAAATGGGTGAAGAGTGGGACATTGACTCGATCAAGGAGGAGGACTGGGAGGAGAGGGCCGTGTACCTGGTGCCTGACACGCCCACGGAGGAGACTTGCCCTAATCATGCCACGCTCTCCCTCCCACGCAACCTCGTCCTCAAAGCCTCCGGAACTATTTCAGATGTAAGTTGTGACGTGTTGTGTGTTTTTTATTTATTCATTTATTATTTTCTTTGCTATGTGGGACTGTTATTAATTGGTGATTTTAACCTCTTCAATACTGGGATGCTTTTATTTCATATCTATTCTGCTTATTATTTGTCGATTTTATGCAGATTCAGAAACTCTTGTGGGGGTTAAAATAGTACAGTCTCTGGTCATTGATCTTCTGATATCTATAGACTCTTCCTAATGTCAATAAAATCGTCTAGTCACGTCCAAAACTCGTGGTAAAAATCGTCCTAGAACTGAAGGGGTTAAGATGATGTATAGTCTCTCTCTCTCTCTCTCTCTCTCTCTCTCTCTCTCTCTCTCTCTCTCTCTCTCTCTCTCTCTCTCTCTCTCTCCATCTCTCCATATCATGTCTACTGCCACTCGCTACACACAACACAACAACACCGTACTTTCAACTGCAGGAGAGTCACGCCCCTACCTCTTCTTCCCCTCACAGGTCATGGGCATCTGGAGTACTGACTACATCCCCAGGGGCACTCGATTTGGTCCTCTGGTGGGCAAACGCTACGCCAAGGATGAGGTTCCCAAGACTGCCAACAGGAAATACTTCTGGCGGGTGAGTGTTCGTATAGTGTTCTCGAGATTGAGTTGCTTCGGGTGTTCTCTGAGTCCTTTTAGGGTGTTGGGGTGTTGGGAGGGGTCTTGTAGGGTGCTCTCTGGGTGCGTGAAGGCCAGGCATGACGGGGTATATATCCTGAGTGCGTTGGCGAGCTGGGTATTGTGTTGCATTCATAAAAGGCTTCCAAGTGACTTATATAATACTCGTGGGTGGGGGTTGCATAAAGGTTCAATACCCACACTTCTCTACGTGTTCCTCATTTACTTACACGCCCATATCCCCACACACCGCCCCACGAAAGGACATGACGCGGCTTAGTTTAGATTGAAGACCCATGACTAAACTTTTCCCTTCGACTTGCAATCTACATTCACTTTGGCGTTTTCGAGTTTAGGCTTAGTTTTTCACACAAGGATCGATGCGGTTTAATGATGATGAGTTTAGTTCGAGTGTTATTTGCTGGGAAAGGGAGCGTGGTGGTGGTGGTGGTGGTGGTGATGGAGATGGTGGAGGAATGTTGTAGTAAGTAGTAAGTGCTATCATTTTCATATACATTTTGCCTATTATTTGTCGATTTTCTACAGCTTCAGAAAGTGATGTGGGGATTAAAATAGTACAGACTCTGGCCATTAATCTTCTGACCCTTCTCGATGTCAATAAAATCGTCTAATCCCACCCAAAAAATGTAAAATTGTGTCCGAGTACTGAGGGGTTGAAGTATGGTCTGTTAGCTTTACTTTGGGGTTCTAAGATTCGAACTATTTCATAATTGGTGTTCAGTGTATCAAAGGATTCGATCGGTGTTTTGAGTGGTGTTCTTTGCATCCAATCTTATGAATATGGGTTCCACTCCGTTCACAGCATATATAATTACACTAATGAAAAAAAAGCTAATAAAATGCCCCAATATTCATGCTGGAGTGATGATCAAAACAAAAACTAAAGCAAAAGAAAAATAAAGCTTATAATCTTCTTGACCCGCCGGTTCGCGTGACTGTACAAATTCTCCTCGTCCAGTAAGAGATTTATAACTTCCCGAGAAGACACTGTAGGAGTAGGTAGGTTTGAAATTGGTCTCCTTTGCTTCATGTGTTTGTGTTAAGGATGCGTCTTTGTGTTATGAGAGAAAAGTGTTTAGGCTTCCTGAACTTGTACTTAATTTTTCATTTTTTTTAGGATACAGTAAATATCTAATCTGTCTATTATAAAGTATTTTCTCCTATTTTGGGGTGTTGATCATGATTGTGTTGTATGGTGTTTCACAAAGTCCTTGTGAGTTCGTAACAATGTTTAGTAATAATGGTGGTGGTGGTGATGGTGATGGAGTAGAGCAACACATATGGTCTCCGGCAGCACTTGTACCTGTAATTACCTTCACACATAACCTAAGCATAAGGACACTCCGGCTTAAGCCTTTATGGTGACTGGTTTCCGTCTCTCTTATTTCCTTTAGGTGGATCTGGGCCTGGGAAAGCGAGTGGAGGTAATAAATATGGAAGGTTTTATTGCTGTAACCTTGCATGCTGTCTGTCTCTTACCTATTCTTCTGGGGTCGTGTTAACAAAGATTCTTAAGTATGTACCTTTTTCATGGACGAATTTCTAGTTTTAAAATCCATCTTAATCTCCCAAAATCAGCAGTTTCAAATGTACTGCTGATGAGACAATTGCCAAAATACAATACAAATTTTGGGAGGTCAATATAGTTTTCAAGATTAGAAATTCGACTAAGAAAAAAATACTAACTTAAGAATCGAATACGGACCCTGTCTCCTATTTCCTTCTCTCGCCTTTTCCCTCGTCGTCTCCGTCCAGTACATACTAACTTCACTCTAACGTTGCTTTTAATAACATAGCTTCACCTCCCCATACCATTGCATCTCGTGATAAGATAGACACGTGTTACTGAATGTACCCTCTCTGGCTTCCCTTCTCATAACATGTTCTTCCCTTCATCTCTCCCTTATAGAAACCACTACAAACCCGTCCGTTGTAGTAAAATGTTGCTTTAATGTTTAACTAACTACCCCTTAGTGTGTGTGTGTGTGTGTGTGTGTATGTATGTGTGTGTGTGTGTGTCCTCTCATACCTGTTATGTCCCTATCCCTGTACATTTCCTCGTAACGTGCACCTCCCTTCCTCATCACAACAGCATAGTTTCCCCTTCAAAGCTTCATTACAGTCAGCTTATTAACCCTTGTAATCTCTTATCTATATGTGCTACAGACTCGTGGTATTGTGTGCGTGTGTGTGTGTGTGTGTGTGTGTTAGCCTCGCCATGTCCAGTTCAATATTGTTCGGCCTTGATCTCTTCCTGGTTTTATATTTTTAGACAAGTTCTTGTGAGTGTGAAATTTAACTCCTTCTTCATCATCCATTTTTCCTCCTCCTCCTCCTCCTCCTCCTCCTCCTCTCTTATTCTTCGTCCTCCTCTTAACTCATACTTAATTTTTATTCCTCTTTTCCTCTTATCCTCATACCTTTATATCTATTCTCTCCTTTCTTCCTCTCCCTTTCCTTACCTCTTCATCTCTCTCTCTCTTATCCTTCTTTTCCTCATTCAACCCTATAATTTCATCTTTTTTCTCCATCCATCAACCCATTCCCCTATTCTTACCCTCCTCTCACCACTCAGTACCTCACAATCATCTAATACCTTTACCTTCTTCGCCTCCTTCAGGTATATCGCGGAGATGAGCTTTACTATTACATCGATGGTTATGACACTAGCAGGGCCAACTGGATGCGCTATGTGAACCCTGCCTACAGCTCAGACTCGCAGAATCTTATTGCCTGTCAGTACAAGGTAAGGAAACAGTGAGGTGTGGTAATGTGCTTGGGATTTATGGGTTATTATTTTTCTTTTATTTATCTATGTGTTTATTTATTTGTGTTACAGGTGTTAGATGTGGGTAAGGTTTATGATTCTTTAGGGTGTTTTGTTGTTGTTTTCGTCTTCTTTTCGTGTGTCAATGAGTTTTTTTGCTTTTTTTAGTGAAAGGTTCATAAAAGAGGGAAAATTTACTGTAATATTTGTGGTTCTCTTCATTTGTTTATAATTTTTTTCTATTCCTTTCTCTATTCATTTTCATATCTTTTCAAGTGTCTAGTTGTTTTTAGTTGAAATTTACAAAATAGGAGAACAAATCTTAGTCACTACAGAGCTGTAGAGAGCTTATTTGTATGTGTAGAAAATATACATATCCTTAAAACCAAGTAATATCACGTTCATTGAAAAGAAAAGCACACATGGAACACAGTATTAGTCATGAAGGAGAGAGTTTGGCGTGTTTGTGTTGCGTGTCCCTCGTACTGGGGAGCTCACATGGCTTTCTCTTCACCCTTCAGTCCAACATTTACTTCTACACCATCAAGCCGATCCTGCCTAACCAAGAGCTGCTGGTGTGGTACTGCAAGGAGTTCGCCACCAGACTCAACTACCCGCTCACCGGTGAACAGATGCTGCTGAAAATCCGTGAGTGTTGAATTGGTGCTGGCAGTGGCTGGTGTTGTTGGTGTATATATGGTGCAAATACTCAGTTCTTCCGCATTTACGTATAAGGAATGCAAGGTGTTCTGTGTCAATGTTTAACCGTATAGCGTCGGTGAATGTCTTTTGTCTTCGTGAGCTTTGAAGTGAACACGAGACAAAAGGTGTGAGTCGCTGCCCCGAGGCTGACCTTCCCCCCCTCCCACTCTCCCCCAGGCCAGCAGGTGAACGAGGTGGAGGTGAAGGACGAGCCGGAGGAGTCAGTGGCCAAGGCTTCCACCACCACCACCACTGCCACCGCCACCACCACCACGTCCCCGGCACTCTCCGCCTCGGCCGCGTCCCCCACCACGTTTGAGACGCGCCACGGCCAGCTGACCCCCACGGAGGGCTCGGTGCGGTCAGACGAAGGTTATGACAGCAATGGCTACCATCAGGACTTCAACCTGCCAGAGGACTCCTCAGACTCCGAGGGGGACAACAACTACGTGCTGGACTTCAGGTGAGTGTGAGGCGCCGCTGGTCAGCTGGTGACCCTTGTTGCTGTGTCCAGTTGCCTCTTTCTTGCCCCTCCCCCCCCCTTCCCCACCCATGAACTAAGTTCACTCTTGTTGCGTTGCAGTAAGAAGAGGAAGGAGTCTCCCACTGAGGAGGAGGAGGAGGCGGAGCTGCGTAACGAGTACCGCAAAGTGAAGATCAAGATGTCCCGCGCGTACCATTACCGCTCCAAGTCCACTGGCTCAGACTCCTCAGAGAAGGAAAAGTCTGTGTCGCCGCCACTGGAGCGCCAGCAGCCAGCTCCTGCCGAGCCTCAGGTGACGACCATGCCTGAGCCTGCGCCGCAACCCATGCCGCACCCCATTCACGCCGCGGCGCCCAAAGCCCCGCCTGCCCTCGCTCACCCACCACAGAAGAGAGAGATTTCTGAGGACGCCCCAACGCCTCGCCGCACGCCGCCCTACGCGCCGCCTCCACCACACTACACGCCCCAGTTCAGCGAGCAGCAGGCGCAGCGCATCGACTCTGTTATGGAAAAGGAGCAGCGGCCAGAGAGCACCCAGGAGGCGCCCAGCCACACGGTGCGGCGCTACCAGCTGCCCGAACAGCCCCTGCGCCGCTCCCCAGAGGCGCCCCGCCCCGCAGAGGCCATGCGCTCCGAACCCCGCCCCGCACAGGTGTTCCCAGACTCCCGCATGCCCGTGCTGCCCGACACCGCCCTGCAGGGCATCACCATCACCAAGCACCACGTGTCCCCCGACACCAGGCAGCCGCAGGTCACCGACTCCCGCATGTGTCTGCCCACCTTGCACCGCCTGCCTTTGACACAGTCACAAGAGGCACGCCTCCCACAGGGCCGCCTGCCTTTGCCCCCCATGTCCAGACTGCCCGGCCTGGCCTCCTCTGTGGCCAGCATGCCACCACGCCTCCCCGTCATGCCGCCACAGGATCCCCGCGTGACAGTGGCGCCTGACCCAAGGCTGCCAGTCCCACCTGACACCCGACACGCCGTGCAGCCCGACACGCGGCACCCGGGACACCAGGAGCCGCGGCACGCCGTGGCGGCGGACACGCGGCTTCCGGTGCCTCCCGACACACAGATGGGTTCCCCGCGGTCCTCGGGTTCCATCCTGGAAAACATCCTGCTGCGGCGGCTTGGTGGTAAGGACGAGGCGGACACCACCCACGTGGCCCCTGCCACGGCGCCACGGGACCTGAAGGAGCCAGTCCACATCGCGCTACCGAGCGAGACGCACTACAAGCCTGACAGCGCCACCAGCACCTCAGGCCCCACTCAGGACTACAGCTACAAGCGGGTTTACTGTAGCTCTGACTCCAGCCAACAGATCTCACCTGACTCCTCGTCCACACAGAAGCCCGGCTCGGCCTGCTACACCTCACCGCCGCCGCCACCACAGGTGACCTACGCTACGCAGCCGCCGCCCAGCAATGCCGGCTACAGGCCGCCTGTCTCGCAGATGTTCTCGTCCCCACACTTCAACATGTACTCGTACAACGGCTACAACAGCAGCAGCGGTAACTTCCCGCCCACCAGTCAGGGCTCCGTACCCATGGATCACCGCCTCACCATCTCCATCCCCAACAACCAGTCAGGGCATTCCCCTCCCTCCAGTAACTCCTCCCACTCCTCCCAGGGCTCTCCATCCTCCCAGGGCTCCTCCTCCCCCACCAACAGCAACAGAGGCTACCGCTCACTGCCTTACCCACTGCAGAAGAAGGACGGCAAGATGCATTACGAGTGCAACGTTTGCTTCAAGACATTCGGCCAGCTGTCCAACCTGAAGGTGCACCTCAGGACCCACTCCGGAGAGCGGCCATTCAAGTGCAACGTGTGCATCAAGAGCTTCACGCAGCTGGCACACCTGCAGAAGCACCACCTGGTCCACACGGGGGAGAAGCCGCACCAGTGTGACATCTGCAAGAAAAGGTTCAGCTCCACCTCTAACCTCAAGACACACATGCGGCTACACTCCGGCCAGAAACCGTACGCGTGTGACCTCTGCCCCGCCAAGTTCACGCAGTTCGTTCACCTCAAGTTACACAAGCGACTGCACACCAACGAGCGGCCTTACACCTGTAACACCTGCAACAAGAAGTACATCAGTGCCTCGGGGCTCAGGTGAGGCACTGCACCACCTTCCTTGTCACACACGCACACACACACACACACACACACACACACACACACACACACACACACACACACACACACACACACTGCAATACTCTCCTTACACAGTATCCTTCAGGAGTTTAATGAGTGATGTTCCTTCCCCCTGCAGGACTCACTGGAAGACCACGTCCTGCAAGCCTTCCAGCCCAGAGGAGGAGTTGGCAGTGGAGCGCTCCCCCACGGGCTCCTCAGGCGGCTACGAGTACTGCCCCTCCATAGCCTCAGGTGAGTCCCTCTCCTCTTCATTCCTCCGGTAGCCGTTCAATAAGGCTATTATGACCCACAATTGTCCCTCTACGTGAAGATTGTACCCGTTTTCTATCATAACTTAAAGACTAAGGCAATTGGAGTAACTATATTGCACATGGCTTTCGTACTCTAGTTATCTGAGTATCATTTTCTTTATTAGTTTTTCCTTCGTATCTTTTATTTAATGTACCTTTATTATTGTCTCATGTTTTCCCTCCATATCGTTTCCTTTTTTTTATCACACCTTTAGGGCTGACGTACTGTAGAAACCCTAACCTAACCTGAACTTATTGAAGAGGAAGGTTTTGAGACACTTATCCCATTCAACTCTCTCCGACCTGCATAGGGACTGGCAACTAAATGAGGCCTTATATTGAACTCTCTCCGTTACCCTCAGCTAGTTTTCCCATAAAAAAACTCTCACTGCCTTCCTATGACACCTATTCATTGATATTCCTGGAGTCTGACCGCTCTTTGTCCCTTTGTCAGCAGGAAGCAGCTTGGAGACCGCGGACACCAGCAGCATGGACGGCCTGCCCACCTCCCCACACAGGCACGACATGCACGACGCCCACGATTACGACCCCAAGAGCCCCTCCTACATGATCCCCGAGGAGCTCATCAAACAGTCCCAGGAAGAGCTGAAGAACTACAACCAGGACATTAAGTGTGAGACGGACACCAGACCCTCCGTGATTGAATCCTCCGCCCACCACGCCATTGAGTGCACGTAGAAAACGGATCACTAAAAGAGAGAGAGAGAGAGAGAAAGAGAGAAAACGAGACTTCATAAGCGTACACTGAAGTAAACTTTTTTAAAACACGCCGCCGCATTCTAGTAGACTTTTGTTGTGAGCCCTGAGTGTGGTGGTGGTGGTGTAAGTAGTGAGGAGTAAGTAGTGGTGTTGACCCTGAACGCTTGTGAGTGAGTGAGTGAGTGGGTTGGCTGCTTCTTTCTCTCTCTACGTAGGTGGGAAGAAAAGTGTGAAGCGGAGAAGTGTTACAGTGCAAGACTTGAGTTGAAACAGACACACGCACTTCTTCGGTGGATTTCCTCACAGTCGGGCATACACATATTCCTCCTCTTGCCTCCTCTTTGCTCCTCTCGCTGTCTATACTCAACGCTGTTATCTATACTCAAAGGAAACAACACTAGGAAGTATATCAAACAAAAGTACGCCATTGAAGCGCAAAGCAATTTATCAAAGTATACCTATTATCAAAGTATACCTAATATTCCCCAACTAGAGATTGGAAGAAATTGATTCCATTATCGGCATTATTGATGAAGAAGCTCACCACCGACCTTTGTTTTGTTCTCTCCCAGTGGCATTCGCAATAGTAAAGACCCCCCTTTTATTATTCATTCATCTGAGGAGACCCTAGCTGGAGTGGCTGGACCCAGGCGACATATCATATTAAAATTAGCACTTTCTCCACCGACTGTCAGAGCTCGCGGTAACCTTTAGGGCCTTACGGAATAGAATACATTAACTTTAACTTCCGCTCACCCGCGACGAGACGAAACGAGACGAGACACAAGACAGTGCGTGAATAGTTTAGTGACTTGTAGTATTATAACCAACAGACTTAAGATTGTGATTCAAGTATTATTATTCTACTTTTTGGTTCGTGACGTGGGTTTTTCTTTGGTGTTTTATATATTTTTTTGTGTCAGTTTGCAATGAAGAGATTAAAGATTGGTCAGCAGGGTGGAACGGTCCCTGCTGAGACTCTTAGTTCAGTAAATGTTCATGGTGGACTGACGAATGCACTGATTTCACTGACTGACGCTCGTGACCCAGTGCTGACTGACACATCTGTATTTAGTGGGAATTATGGGATAGGTGACTCGAGGCTAACTGACTTGACTGATTCAAAAAGGTACAAAACGAATGACAGTTTACTGACTGGTAGACTAGATGTTCTGTTGACTGACACTTACACGGTGCCAAGCTATGATGCTGACACTACATTCGCTGAGTCAGTTGACGACAGATTGACTGACTTATCTAATGAACAGCTCGGTGGTTCAGATGTTGACTTACTGACTGAGCCAAGTGATGTGTCGACTGACTTATACGAAGATAGCCTGACTGAAGACGCTCATGTGTTGACTGACTCAGCTGACAATTATTTGATGGAAGACACGTATTCTGCTGACTTGATGTTGACTGGCTTATCTTTGACTGACTCAGCTGACAATTATATAATGGAAGACACGTATTCTTCTGTCTCTGCTGACTCTACTGACTCTGCTGACTCGATGTTAACTGATTTATCAATAATTGACTCCTTGACCGACTTGTATTTGACTGACTCTATGATACCCGACTTCAACTTGACTGAAATGGTTATGACTGACGGCGTGACTGCACCTCACACACCACTGACTGATGGTGACTTGACTGACAACACACTGACTGACCTGACTCACACTGACTCGACTGACAGAATCGATACACTGATGACTGACGCAAACCTGACTAACACTGTATTAACTGACTCACGCTTCACTGACCTTCAATTGACTGACTCAGTAGACGCCATGTTAACTGACACAACTCACCAAATAATGACTGACACATCTCTAACTGACTTAACTGATAACACTGACGCCTTATCTGACTCAGCAGTAACCATTTTGACTGATTTGACTGATCTAACCCTTTTGACTGAACCTGAGGACATGGATCACGCGAAATTGACTGAAGCACACCACTCGCTACTGAATTACAGAGACATTGCAGCATATGACTCAGATGACACTTACTCACTGAATGATAATGACTGTCGACTGAGTGATGTAACTGAGACTTGTAATGACTTGACTGAACTTGAGTCTTTACTGATTGATTGTGAAAAGGATGAATGCGATTTTGACAATGTTTCACTGACTTCTACTTTACTGACTGAGATGGACGACACTTCACTGACTGACAGTTTGACTGAAATATCGGAAACTTTGCTGACTGATACTTTGTTGACTGAAATGATTGAAGTTTTACTGACTGAACTGGATGACTTTTCCTTGACTGAATCTATTGACTCTTCACTCGCTGACTTGACTGACTCTTTACTCACTGTTGATGGTGACATGGTATCGACTGAAATGACTGATGACTCAATGGTTAGCACGTGTGACTCTTTCCTGACTGACATGAATGATTCTTTACTGACTACTGACGATGAAGATTTGTCGACTGAAATGGATGAGAGTTTACTGAATGATAACTCTGAGAACATGTTGACTGACGCTATCGATAATTTAGGGAGTGAAGTGACTGAATTTGACTGACTGATTAACATGATTTCCACTAAAATTACCAACTTACTGACAAATCGACTGAAATGCACTTCTAAACTGACTTCCTGACTAGAGAAGCAAACCACAAACTGACTGATTCATTTGACTGATAATTCTGACTGACGCATACAACTTACTGAATGCTGACTTCTACAAGACCTTCGACTGACTCAGTAAAATATATTAGATGATCAATTACGACATTCAGCTGAGTGTAAACAAGCCAATGATAGAATGAAACGATACTACTGAATGATGAGTGACAGCTGACTGACTGACTAACTGACTGACTGAAAGATACAATGCTGACTGAACACATTATTGACTAAATGACTGAATACTGATACTGAATTTAACTAAAAACTTGGACTGACTGACTGACTGGCATTATACCCTGACTAAACTGAACCAAATGTTGACTGATACTAAATTTGACTGGCATTATGCTGACTGACTGACTGATTGACTGACTGGCACCAAATACAACCTACTTACGTATATTATATTGACTGATACTAAATCTAACTGGCATTATATTGATTGACTGCATTTAAACTGACTGACTGACTGAGGCTTTATAAACTGACTCGACTGACACATTGACTGAAGGAATGTAAAGGTTCAGCTGACGATTAATTTGACTTAATGACTCGTGACTGACTTAATAACAACAACAACCACAACAACAACGTGTCAGCATCAGTCTAGTAACTTGTCGTAAAATCCATAGTTGTATTTATTATTATTATTATTATTATTATATCTTTTTTTTAGTTAAGATTTTTTTTTCATAAATTTAGTTTTGCTCAATTTTTAGTGGCAATTATTCGTGTTGGGTTCCCCCCACCCCCCACCCCCCCGGATTTTTACGTATTAATTTCTAACACCGTTTGCTCTGACAGAATTCGGTCCAGCTACTCCTCGGCTCCATTTATTTTCATCTAGGACTTTATTATTATTATTATTATTATTATTATTATTATTATTATTATTATTATTATTATTATTATTATTATTATGGCAGTAAGTTCTCCCCACGGGTTATTAATAGTTTGAATTGCCTAGGTTCTCTCGTGCTGATGATGATGCAATGCCACTCTCCTCAGCTGCAGGTTGTTGTTCTCTCACACACACTGAGGAGAGGATTGATTCTCTCACCACATCATCACCGCCTCAACCCTTTCACTGCCAGACAATCCCATAGCTACCATCACTAAACTGAACCAAAGCCTCACTACTGACTTTGCTTCGTTTTTTTGGTTCTAAATTTCACTGGATTTTAAATTTGACTTGATTATTATTTCTTCCAAAGTCTATTCGTGTAAACTTGAGAAGCCAAATTAACCTGTTTTTCTTCTTTTTTTCTTTCCTTTCTGTCGAAGTGAATTATTTCAAATGTGGCATGAATGTTATCAGACTTATCAATGGACGCGCCTCTGCCAGTGAAAGGGTTAAGGGAGACGCGGGAAACTCGCACCTTTACCGTGATAACCCGACGAGTTACTGTTATAATGATGAATAGTTGACTCCTTATTTCTTTCCACTTTTCTGCTCAACGTTCCAGTGACCTGAAGTGGCCTTGTCTCTACCGTCCATAGCTGTGACCTCACTCACCCCCCCCCCCTCCCCTCTCGCCCGGGGCAGGATAATTCGTACCCCTTTTAGAAACTGTTGTACATTCGACTCTCAAATCAAATGCATTGCTGATTTATCGTCTCACTGAAAATCTCGGCTATAAGAAACATGATTTTATATTTTTCCTTTCTACTTGTGAACAGTTCTGCCAGGTAACCGAGGCCCACATATAAGCCGCGGAATATAGCAAACATTGATGAACCACGGCTTAACTGATATCAACGTTTCTGCAATGCTTTGTTTGTTTCGGTGCAAACTTGTGCAGTCTCAAACATAGCGTCCATCACCACCTTAACGAGGAGTACGTATGAAAGAGCCGGGAATGTAGAAAGGTGAAGAATGAGTGCAATGTTGCCTCCGGAGCCGAATGTCAAGGGTGGTGCCGAAGTGTCCCTCCAAACCCTCCAGCCGAACTCCAGTGTGCAACCCGCATTTATTGACCAGGTATCGGGTCGGGTTCCGGGGTCGCTTGGGGCTTGGTGAAGGAGCAGGAGGGCAGGCGGCGGGGCGCAGGGAAGAGGTGGGCGCCGTTTGTTGCGGTTAATATAGTAAAGTGGTGCCTTTCACCCTGTCTTCCCTCCGCCCACCGCCGCCCCTTCCTTCCCTTCATCTTCGTGTATAAAATGTAAAGTTCAAATTGTGTAAATGATGTACATACACACACTTAATTTATTCATCTGTTTCCAAGAGGGAATCATTAATGACTGTGATTTTTGAGCGTTTTTATTATTATTCTGTTTATTTCTTCTTTATCGATATATATTGTATACTGCTACTGTTACATAGTCTCGGTTTTATATATATCTATATTTTTGTTAGCCTCTCACTCTTTCCTTTGTCACTGTCCTTTATAGATTCGTTTGATCCATTGGTATATCATGTTTATATTTATTTGGCAGCAGCTTCCCTTGTCTCCTCTCCCCCGTTAAGAACTGTTCTTTTGTCAATCTTGAGGTTCATAAGGCGAGGTTCCTTTCTTTTCTTTATTTCACCTATTTATTAGTATCTGGTTATTCACCATTAAAACCACCATATCTCACTGACCGAAAGTTATGTACTGAGCTTAGAAATCAATCAACATTTGCTCATCTCATGTATTTAAACAAAAAATATCTGATTAATTATGCCTGTCATACGAAATTACTAAATCGTAACTTTTAACTAATTTTGGCGAGTGTTTTAAAGTGTACGAGATCATTCATTTGTACAGAAATCTTGAATTATAAAAAGGCATTCAGTCTCCTTTATTTTTTTTTTTTAGTTCAGAACAGTGCCTGGATACAACAAAACACTTTAATCCCTCACATTCTATAAAGAACTGAATTCAAACCAAACCCCGTCCATGAACCTCAAGTGAAAACAAAAGACGAATGAATCTTTCCTATTCTCGGCAGCTTCATTCAGAGTAAAAAGACCAACATATGCCTTGGTCTTTCTACTTTACCTTCTACCTTTTTCCTTTCCCCCGTTCCTCTCTCCCTCCTCCAGCCGTCGCCACGCAGCAACACGCCATACACAGCCAGTACAAACTCCCATGTTGTGCCGTTCGTTCTCTTTCATAAGCAATTGAAAGACGATAAGCGCACGATGTCTAGTTGGTGATGTTGCTGCTTCTATTATTATTGTTATTTACCTTTTTTTTCATCGTTGTTGCTCCCTGTTTGTTGTCATTTTCTTGTCCCCTCTGAAAGACCTAAATGAAAAGAATAGGAAAGGAATAGTGAAGTGTTTATTATTATTATTATTATTATTATTATTATTATTGTACTTTTATTCCCTGATCTCAGTTCCGCGGCACAGGCCATTGTACTGTTTTTTTTCTTTTTTTTTTCCCCTGTAAGGAAGCACTAGAATCTTTCATAATCTATAATGTTCTCCACTTGTGCTGCTGTTATTATTATTATTATTATTATTATTATTATTATTATTATTATTATTATTATTATTACTATTATTATTATTATTATTATTATTATTATTATTATTATTATTATTATTATTACTGTCATCATCGTTATCTCTTGCCTTATGTCTTCCATAAGTCAAGGTAACAATGATGACTAATGATGATAATATTGATAATAATGACATACCTAATGGAAGTGATAACATTTTAGCCTTGTTATATTTTCCCCTATGTTTTCCTCCTTTAATTTTATTGTTTTAACGGACTTGTACAAATTGGTTAGCGTCTCTTTGTTCCCTTCCTCCCTTCCCCTCAAGGAGTACTACATTAGGGCGCCGGCAAAGATTACTAGGAGACTGTTAGGTAAAGCTACGTTGTCTGTGTCAGGAGGAAAAGAAATGGTAGGCACTTCTGTTTTCTTGGGTTTGTCTTCTTTTTTTCTCTCGGTTGACTTGACAGCGTGAGATCAGAAGGATAGTGTTAAACTGGATTATATTTATTTTTATATGCAAGCCCCATCTTCCATCAGCCTCAAGACTCCTGCTCATTCTAGTTGGCATTAAAGATTAACAAACGCAGACTTGTGTTTTCCCTGCGTGTCTTCAGTATTAACGTTTCAAACTCGCGTGGATCAAACACAAACAAAACGTCGCCATTTGGACTCCACTCAGGACGGGGTTGGTTGTTCTTGCGACGGAAAAAGAAAAATGGAAAAGTATTGATAATAATTCGTGTAATATCCAATTCTTCCCTCCCCGCCGCCTCGTCCAAAGCTGATGTGACCTTTGTAACCTTTTTTTCTAATTAATATCATATTGATATTATAATGGTGGAAGGTGCTGGCGTTATTCTATTTTCATCTCGTAACAAACTCACGAGACCAGATGATGTATAACAAGAGATATTAAATAAAACTCAAAATAAACTTGTTGTATCCATTTCTCCTCTAGTGTAAGGGAAGAGGTGGTAAGGTTAATGGCAGCAAGCAACCCTTGAACCTTGTGTGAACAATTACATGACCTCGTTAACAACATGTCACGGTGATTGAAGCTGAGCAGACTGTTAATGGAAGCGGCGCAGCACCATCACCATCTGGCGGCGAGATGCCACACTACTCATCCGTCGAGTTTCCTTTCGAAGACGCCTCGGAGCTTCAGTTGACTTCTTGGTGCCGTCGAGGAAGGATACAGAGACACGAGTGTAAGGAAAGCAGTGTTCCATAATGTATTGAGACAGCACGAGGTACACCTGAGAATGCTACGCAGGAAGGAATCGGAAGGAAGTCTGATGCGAGGGACAATCAGGCAAGGTCAGTTCCTTCCCTCGTCTAGTTAAATAGTAAAAATTCTGTTTCATTTCAAATATAAATGTAATCTTTAGAAAACATCCACAGAAAGACACAAAATAAGGTAACTATTCACTTACACTTCTACCTTGAGACACGTGGAAGCAATTCACAATAACGTCCTGTTGCTGCTAATGTCCTACGTGCACGAGAATGTTCCCAGCACACCTACGTGGTGACGACCACACTGAACGCCTCACTGCGCTCATGCGCCTCAAGGTAACAAGTGAGCATAAACGAGCAATTCAGCTGTCTATCAGCATGTTTGGTAACAGTGTAGAAGGAGTGTCTGGGCGAGGGAGGCCGCTCGTGCACAGCAGTGTGTTGCCGCTGCTGCCCAGGCTCTGACTGAAGACAGTACGAGTATACAAGGCAGTCTGTGCTCAACTTCACACTTTGGTCTGATGAGTATCCACAACACGATGCGCATCGGCGCCTTCGTCAGTAGTGGTCGCTTCTCGATTCCTTGTGTGCCGAGCAACAGTACCGTTGAATGCCGTGTGAACGAAACACCAACGCCTCCCGGCTGGTGGTGCCTCCCTTGCAACCGTGTGAGTGACTAGTAGCGAGCAATCCTCGCTGTCTGGCGCGTCCCCTCTAACTAGCGACTCCCGCCCACCGCCGGGTCTCCTACTGAGGCCACACGTTCTCTAATCTTTGCTACCTGCACCAGCATCTGCTGGTGGAGTCTTCTCATCCACTTCTGCTTCACCTCGGCACTGGTGGCACACATCTCGTAGGTGATTGGCTCCTTCCTGCCGCCCTGGCGCACCTCTACCCTGAAGGTGCAGTCGTGGTTGGCTGGCGGGCCGAGATTCACCTGGTCCAGCCAGATGTCCATCACGTACTCGTAGTAAGGCTGCTTGGGCCTGGTGAGGATGATGACGTTCTCAAAGAGCAGCACTATGTACTCCCCCGCACGGATCTCTTTCTTACGAGTCTTCACCTCCATGGGGCTGTACAGCAGCAGGATGCCGCTGCGCTGGAAGTCTACGCGGCCGTTCACGATAGCCTCCTTCAGCACGCGTATTTGCGCCAGATCTATGTCCTCCCGCAGCCTTCTCATGACACGCTGGGCGGACTTCTTACACTTCTCCGAGCTGCACGTTTCCTTCATGAGCCCAAAGTAGATGCCATACATGTGCTGCACGGGGCAGATGTACGTCCCGGCCTGGGGCTCCTCGTCCAACTTGACTGTCAGCTGGGAGCGAACCACCAGGTAGTCTATGTACACGTGCAGCTCCTCCAGATTCTCCGCCAAGTAGTCAACAAAGTCGCTCACTTTCTGGGACCTTTGCAAAGCAGGTAAAAATTTCTTGCTGTGCAGGCGATGAAGCTTCTCCAGTAGGTCACCGAGAGCTTCCGGGGGCCTCTGGATCTCTGGATTGAGTAATGAGGATAGCTTTTTAACGTACAACTCTTCATAACGATTCATGTTGGGCAAGCTGAACCCGTCCACCTGCTCTCGCCCCGCCTCGCCCGCCGCATCGTCCACCATCATCTCCTTCAGCAGCGGGAACACGCGGGACAAGTCGAGGGGCAGCGTGCGGAACTGCTGACGTGGTATTTGAAGCATGCTGACAGAGCCTCGGCTTTGAGTCAACTTGGTGTTGCGTCTGGTGATTTTCTGCAGCTCGCTGATCCACTCGTCTCTGACCTTCGTGCTCTTGATCCTGAACTTGAGAGTGGCCAGCTGCGTCTGTCCCTCGGAGAGCACGTTGAGGTGTAGCTCGTTGTCGCCGAAGGCCACTACGGACTCCAGCTGCTCCATGCGGTAGTGAGTCTTGTATTTAAAGTAAGGAGGCTTCATGGACGTAATGACAAGGAGATTTTCGAAGAGAATGAGCTGGTACTTCTTCTTTTGTAGCGTCCCGCCGCCTATGTAGTTGAGCTCCCCGATGTACAGCATGTCGCCGCCCAGTCTGAGATCTACGGGGCTGTGGATCACCGTGTTCAGGGTCATCTCAGTGTTGGCTTTGCGCTTCACTTGGTTCAGGTAGTCGATGGCTTCTTGCAGATTGCTCTTTGCCTCCTGGGATGCCTCCTTCTTGAAGGTGTCCAGGATCATGGCGTAGAAGTTGATACGCAGGGAAGGCTTGAGGATGTTACGCTTGAGGTCCGGAAAGTGTTCCTTGAAGTGGCTGGCGTACTGCAGGAGGTCCCGCTGCACTGCAGGCGTCATCACCATGTAGCGACTGTAGCACTGGAACTGCTCGTTGGTGAACACCCGGGCCAGCTTGTCAGGCTGCCCTCGCGTCTCCATCAGGCTCTCCTGTAGAGCCATCTGGAAGGCGTAGATCACCTCTACTTGCTTGAAGATGAGGTCAAAGTGCTGGCGGATGAGTGACGGCGTCTTGGAGTTCATGTCCCGGTAGTCCCTGAGGATACTGCGCAGACACTCCAGGTACTCCTCCTCCTTCTCCATCAGGTAGGAGAAGTGGTCAGTGGCGGACTTGGTGGCTAAGGACTCCTCCTCCCTCAGGTTGAGGCGGCTGCCGAACCAGGCGATCATGTCACCCTCGCTGTCTGATACGACTGAGTCGCTCCTGGAGGCGGCGCTGCTGTTGCTGCACGTGCTGTACCCGCTGTCCGCTGTCCGAGGAGACGCGGCACAGACTCAGAGGCGGATTGCTGATAATTCTGCGCTGCGATCCAACGCCAAGGTCATCAATGTCCAAGGCACCGCTGTGGCTTCTCTCCCATGATCGACGAGTTGAATTCCTGCGGGCAATGTACAGCGACAGTCACACCATAACTTCAAACCTTTCATGGTCTTGTCACGACCACCTGCAGCCTAATCTAGTGACACTTTTGTTGGAGGTTTCAATGTCATCACCATAATTCTAGTATTACCAAATATTTTGTACCTGTGTTCGAAAAGACGTCCAAGGAAATCTGACTAAATTATCTACGTGGCCGTTGAAACCATATGAAGAGTTAGTTGTTCAAAATTGCTTATTTCTGACAGGCACACAGATATAACCAAATAATAATTACTTTAGAATTACGACAGAAATATTTTTAGTGTGTGTGTGTGTGTGTGTGTGTGTGTGTGTGTGTGTGTGTGTGTGTGTGTGTGTGTGTGTGTGTGTGTGTGTCTGTATGCGCGCACACGCGTTACCTGTCGTCCATATCCAAAGATCCAGGTGGTCTGGGAGAGGTGAGGGGAGAGCAGGTGGTGGTGGTGGTGGTGTTGGTGATGGAGGCCGGCAGGTCTTCAGTGAGGGCGGTGGACACATGGCTCTGCGTCTGCGTTTCCTGTAGAATTAATCATTCCATTACATATGTGTCCTTTGAAGTAAGTCAACTATCGTCTTGTTTATCAACTTATATTTTGATTTGCATCTCATTTATATATATTTATTTATATCATGTGTGGAAAATAGTTGAAAATGAATTCTATGAAGCAAAATGAAGGAAGGGAACACAAATTTGAGGATGTGAGGAGGTAGAAGATTACAAGGAAAAGAGAGAGAAGGTATTGGTATTGAGGTATTAAGTCAGTTAATATATGAATGTGGCGCAGTACGGTCTTATGACGCTACAATATCAATGAGTTAATGAAAGTGTACAAATGATGTGTCTGTTAGTGGCGAGTAGTGTGTGATGTGCCAGCCAGGAGTGGAAGTGTCAGCATACAGTAACAGGTTCTCACTGGCATGCGGAGGTAGGAGAAGCGCCACGGGTCACGCCTCTCTGGAGGCGTGGTGTACTGCGAACGTTGCCAGTCGGTGTGCACGTGAGGAAGGTCCCTGCGATGCGGCGGCGGCGTCCTGGTGCTCCACCCCACGTCGTCAGTCGTGCCGTATCTCTGGAAGTCTGTGTCCAGGAGTGGGTACTTCTCGTCCATGGTGAGGTGCGAGGTGGCGGACAGGACTGGCAGCTGTGGTGCCGCGGAGGAGTAGCGGCTCCTCTCCAGCCTCGGGTGTCTGAAGGAGCTGGACCTGCCGGCGGCGTCACCGACCCCCGGGTGTGGTTGATACTCTGATTTCTTCATGGGCACACTGCCATACCTCCTGAAGGAACTTGGGGATTGGGGGACGGGGATCTCCCTCCTGTAGGTGACGGGGGAGCGGAGGGAGGAAGGTGACGGGCAGGGAGGAGGTGGCGTCTGCGACCTTCCACTTCTACAAAACCTTCTTAAGAACGCATTGTCGCTAAAAGTTGGAAGTTTTGAGTCATATGACCTTTCTTTTCTCGCACTGGTTCTCTCGTCGGTCGGTGTGACCGCCCGCCTACTGGGGGAGGGGGAGGGCGGCCCCCTGCGGAAGGTAGATATTCCCAGCCTGCGCATGTCTGGCGAGGCAGGCGGCGGCGGCGAGGCTTGGTGAGTCCTCTTGAAGCGTGGCATGGAGGCAAACGGGTAGCCATTGCGTGAGTGGCTTTCCTCACCTCTCCCATAAGTGTCTCTCTGAGGAGCTGCGGTAGCGTCTCCCGCGGCAGGGGAGATGCGGCTCCTATGGATGGGCGGGAGAGCGGCGGGGGCACGCCACTCCTCCACGCTGCGCACCGGCTGGGGTGGCGCATGGCTGAAGGAAGGGATCTGTGACTCTTTACGTTCCCCCTCGGTGATAGAGTGAGACCTCCTCAGCAGGGGCCGCCTATGCAGCCACTCGGTGGGGCGGGGCGGCAGCGGGGGCTTGCAGTTTGGGGCATAGATTTGGTTCTGGGTGTAGATGTCAGGTGGTGGCTTGTACAACCTGACAGGGGTCCTGAGGGAGCTGCCCCGGACAAAGGGCTGCACCAGGGGCGTTCTGTCGTCCACACAGTCACTCATACTCTCACGCGCCTCCGCAGGTGAAGGGCAAGCCCCACTCCCCGCCGCGCGTCAGCACACACCACAAGGCGCGAGGCTTCACCTGTAACAACGTGAAATGTTTAGCAATCATTCTTGTTTAAAATGGATTAGTATCATTATTTTTACTCAGTGACAGTGCCTCGTGCCAACCAGCCGTGCCGCCCTGCACTCACCGCCACTGCTGGAAGGTGCACTGAGGTGGCTGGTGCTGTTCAGGCTCCAGAGCCGTGAATCTCTGTTAATACTTGCCCTGGAGATCACTACATCACACTCAATACCATAACATCACCACAAACATGAGCTACTTCCCCTGTCGCTCACCATCCAGTACGCGTCACCATCACAATCCCGATCGCATTAACCACACTAACGTATAGAGGTCACTGTAGGTCACCACATCACACTCAACACCATAACACCACTACAAACAAAGCGACCGTCACTACTCACTACTTCCCAAATCGTTCACCATCCAGGGCGCGTCACCATCACCGTCTCGGCCACATTACATCACGCACCTATCACTGATCACCATAACATACATCACAAGCACACTTTCGACGGTCACCACTCCAAGTCCTCACTATCCCTCCCTTGTTCACCATTATCACGGCTCCCCTATCTCGTCTGTCTTTTTTTCTGTTCAATCTTATCTAAAAAAAGAAAAAAAAGAACTTTGGCCCCGGAAGGGAGATAGTACGCCTACATTTCTACGAACGCTATGAAAGTGACGTAAAGCAAGCGCACACACGCCAGTCTCTCTTGTTTGTGTTACGTAATGGCTCGGTTTCTCACGTAATCATCCTCTCTCTCTCTCTCTCTCTCTCTCTCTCTCTCTCTCTCTCTCTCTCTCTCTCTCTCTCTCTCTCTCTCTCTCTCTCATTCGTATCAGCTGGTTGCTTAGTCAGGTAAATCATTGTTAATCGTTGTTTATCTCTAATTACTCATTCATCCACTCATTTATTTACTCGTTCACTCACTCTACACAGTCAGACATTCTTCACTCATTCATTTATTGATTTATTAACTCGTTCACTCACTCTGGACAGCCTAACATTCTTCACTCATTCATTGATTCATTTACTCACTCGTTCACTCACTCAAGACAGTCCAACATTCTTCAATCATTCAACCTTTGAGTCAGCTAGTCAGTCAATTAGCCATCGAGTCAATCTAATTAGTAAACCATCTAGTCAATGTAACATTTAATCAGTCAGTACGTAAGTCAATCTGTCAATCAGCCATACGTCCAACCTGTCAGTTAGTTAGTCTTAAAATCAGTCGCCCAGTTAGTCTTCCATCTATTCACTTAACTATCCTTTAATTAAATCCATCACTCAGTCATTCCGTTTAACCCCTTCAATACTATGGCGCGTTTTCGTATCTATTCTGCGTATCATTTGGCGATTTTATACAACTTCAGAAACTCATGTGGGTATTAAAACAGTACAGACTCTGGCCATTAGTCTTCTCATCTCCATAGACACTTCTTAGTATCAATAACATCGTCTAATTATGCCCAAAAACTTATGGAGAAAATGTGTCTCAGTATTGAAGGGGTTAACAAGTAATAGCTACCAATCACTCTGAAACACCTCTTGTTCTTCAGCCACATCATATCTTTGAACTGAGAAGAAATTATGAAATATATTCTTTTTCATTGCTAACTTTGTTGTAAATCCATGTAAAGACTTCACACGTTACTCCAGTTGCTGTTCATTGTCTCGTATCGCAATGAACAAAGACTCTGTTTAGTAAGTCTCAGAAATCACGTGTTTTGTTAGCGGTTTATCTGTACCTGCACGTTATTCATAATCATGAGTAACGTGAAGACAGTTAATCCTCCCGTAATGCAATGCGAGGAAACTACTTCGCGTATCTTATCTAAATTTAATTCTCTTGAAATGTAATATAAAGTTTGTGCAATCTTCTCGAGGATTCCAAGTACTTACACTCGTTAAGCCCCGGAGACGTGAACAACAGACGTCTGTTTCTTACGCTTTCACAGAATTTCCGACATGTGAAAACAAGGAAATGAGAAAACAAGAATGTGAGGGCAATATTTAAGGATTTCCTGTCCCAATATTGTTCTTGTTTCTCTGAAGTCGATTTTGTGTGTTTCAGAACTTCTAAAGAGGGAAAATAGGTAAATTATAAAACTAGGTAGCAAAAGTAAGAGTTTGAGGGCAAAGTTTAACGTCTTCCTTCCTATATAACGTACTTTTTCATTGCATCGAAACAAGAAAAAAGTCAAATGTATTAGCGCCTTTCAAAAACATTTTTTTTTTTTATGAGTGGTTTATCTTTCATGTTCTTTCTCTGACACAAAGACTAATTAACTTTCTTCCTTGACATTTTTTATTCCATAAATCTTCATAGTTCTATTGACCAATCAACTTATTCTTCATTCATTCGTTTATCTAATTACCTTATCAATTTGCTTCCTATCTTGTTATCCTTCTTTTTTTCCGGAAACAGAATTTCAAGTGTCTTTCCTTCCCAACTACAAACAACAAAAGCTTCCCGGTGGAGCAAGAACGAGACAATCAGATACAGTCAGCTATCAGGATGTAAGTCAGTCTGCTTGTCAATCACTCACTCATTAACTCACTTAATCAGTCAGCCAGTCAATCAATAATTTAACCATTTAATCACTCATTAACTCATTCAACCAGTGAGTCATGCAGTTAGTCGGTCATTCAGGTTGTGAGTCAGTGCTGCTTCATTAACTCATTTAGTCAGTCAGCCAGTCATTCATCCATTCTCACTTCCTCATTCAACCAGTGAGTCATACAGTGAGTCAGTCATTCAGGTGTCGAGTCAGTCAGCTGGCAACAACCATCCCTTCCCTCATCACCTCATTCATCCAGGCCACCAGTCATCCTCCAGCACTGCCAATTCTCACCTGCCGCCCGGATGTCATTCCCTGGATGGAGGGTGGGAAGCGTGGCATTTAAGTCCTCTCCTGTGGACGTGACATGGCTGCCAGAGGAGGAGGAGGAGGAAGAGGAGGAGGAGGAGGAGGAGGAGCAAACACCTAATCTTGAAAGTGGTGATGCTGCTATCAGTGGTGCTAGTGGTGGTGGTGGTGGTGGTGGTGGTGATGGTGTTCTTTTAACCTGGAAATAAAATGCTGCTTAATTTTTTTCTACTTTTTTGTTAATTGAAGTCATCAGTATCTAAATATGAAAATGCGTCCCAGTACTGAAGGGGTTAATGTGACTGGAATTTATTTGGAAACCTGCATCCGCTCATGCCTGTACTGTGAAAGTTTGTGAATATATCGATGAAAGAAATAGATAAATAGATCAATGGAATAGAAAATCAAAAAAATAAAATAAATAGATAAATAAATAGTGATACATGATAAAGTAGGGAAAGATCTCTAGAATAAATGAAGTAAAATGTTGACCCTTCCAGTTCTAGGACACATGTTTAGCACGAGTTTTGGATGTGATTAGACGATTTTATTGACATTAGGAAGGGTTTATGGAGATCAAAAGAATAATAGCTTGAAACTTTACTATTATAATTCCCACATGAGTTTCTGAAGCTGTATAAATCTGACAAATAACAAGTAAAATAGATATGAAAATGCGTTCCAGTACTGAAGGGGTTAAAAGTTGCAACGTGAGACAACTGAATTACCAAGAAATGTTGTTTGATGTTCCTGACCTTCCATGATAATTGAATAATAATCTCATAATAACAAAATGAAGAATGAAAAGAAAAGAACAGGAAAAAAGTTGAAAAGTCTAAATGAGAAACATGTAGCAAAAAACAACATAGAATTACAGAGATGTAACGAAATAACAATGATAATAATGATGATGATGATGATGATGATGATGATGATAATAATAATAATAATAATAATAATAATAATAATAATAATAATAATAATAATAATAATAATAACAAGGAGTCCAAAGAAAGTCAAATATTAAAAGTTTCATTGGTCATTCAAGGTTACAGGAAATAAAGCTAGATTTTCATAACCTTCCAGATGAAAAAATGAATAAATAAATGAAATAGAAAAGAAAAGAAAGACATAATTGGGAAGTCTAAAAGAGAAACGTGTTCAAAGCCATGTCAAATTAGTGAGATGTTAAATCTAATACGCATAACCTTCGGAGTAATAAAAGGAAAAGAATAAACAAATGAAGTACAATAAAATAAAATATGAACAAGTTAGTAAATCAATAATAAATAAATAAAAACGAACACAGCCTTGTAACGAAACATGAAAGAAGGTGAACGATAAATAGATAAAATCCAAAAGATAAAGTGTAAGGAATATAAGAAATAGTCAATAAATAAATACTGAATAAGTAGCACAACCTTGCAAATAAACAAAAAAAAAGGGTAAATCGGTTAGAAAGTAAATAATAAAAGCCCCCCCCCCAAAAAAAAAAAAAAGATAGATGAAATTATAAAGTTACTAAATTAATCCATCAATATAAGAATAATAAAATCTAAACACAGAAAAGGTAAAAAAAAAAATACTTGGTAAATGAATGTTGAAAAATAAAACCAGAATGGTAAGAAAATATAAAAAATTGAGAAAAAAAATTAAAACAATAATAAAATAAATAAATAAATCAAAGTTAAAAAAAACAAAAGCAAAAACAAAAACAGCAAAACATGACCATAAAAGCGCCATTCCTCAACGTACGTACACACTTCCTGCCGCTGCCAACCAACCAACCAACGAGGCACAGAGAGCACTCACTGCATGTTGTGACTCAGACAGGGAGAAGAAAAAAATTATACAAGCGCCCAATGAGAACTTGAAAGATTATCACAACTTGCTAATCTTATCTCCGCCAAACCAGCCAGCCTTGACTCAACTAATTGTGTGTGTGTGTGTGTGTGTGTGTGTGTGTGTGTGTGTGTGTGTGTGTGTGGTGTGTGTGTGTGTGTGTGTGTGTGATTATAAGATCGTTCAAGGTTTTGTTTTGCTTTCATATTAGTGATACTTAAGTAAGTTTAAAATTCTGGTGCTTTTCTTTTCTTTCTTTCTATCTATTTCTTTCTTTCTTTCTTTTCTTTCTTTCTTTCTTTCTTTCTTTTCTTTTTCTTTCTTTCTTTTTTGCTTTAATATTTTTTTCGTGTTGTTGATTAATTGTTGTTATTTAATTGAGTTTAAAATTATTTGATCTCATGATGTGCCGTGTTTTTAAGTTAATGTCTCTTATTTAGTAGTAGTAGTAGTAGTAGTAGTAGTAGTAGTAGTAGTGTGTGTGTGTGTGTGTGTGTGTGTGTGTGTGTGTGTGTGTGTGTGTGTGTGTGTGTAAACGTGACTTTTAACCCGCATTCATGTTTGCCTCTCCACCTGTTTTATCAGTTTACCTTTATTACTCTTCGGTGTTATCTGTGTTTCTTCAGCTTAATCAAAACTGTGTGATTCCTCCGCCTCTCTATTGATTCTTTTATCATAAGCTTAGTAAAAGAATCTGAAGAAAACCAGCTTTAGTATGATACCTTGATGGTGCTTATTGTTCGCTGTACGAATGTATTGTTATCTTGTTATGCATTGACATACGAAATCCTTTAAAACAACAAGGGATATAACTTAAAAATCGCTGTTTATAAGGGTGGTAATAGTAGTAGTAGTTTTTTTTCATCATATCTTTCATATATTCTTAAATCAATAGAACAGTTAGAATATGTTTGAATAATTATTTTTTATTCTTTCTATACATTTAAGAGCCCTGTCTTTTGACTACTTCTTTGAGACCTTTAAGGGGACTGACAAATTAGTGGCCTTTTTCATTGTATTTGTTGCCTTTGCCCACCTTCCCCCCTCTAACATAAAAAATATATATATTTGTGTTATTAGTATTAGTAAGATATATAGTTGTATTCCTCTCGTCAAACAGTCTAAGTCAGAAAAAAAGTTAGGAAAAAGTTAAAAGCAGAACTATAGATGTAGTAAGAGGGATGAAAGAATGAAGAGACTCGTTAACTCTTGCATTAGGGAAGTGGACAAGATAGGAAAGGGGCGCCATCAGTATAATATCCTATAAATCATCTATAAATCAAGAATAATAACTTTGATTTTGCCTATATCCATTTCAAACATTAAGTGCCATAAACTGTAAACACTAAACTCTCTCTCTCTCTCTCTCTCTCTCTGTTGGTCAGAATGGTTTCGTGTAGAGCGATTTCATTTCTGACTCATTCATTTCCTTTATCAACTGATTAAAATGAAAGGAAGCAGGTGGGATGATAAAAGCCACAAAGAGAGAGAGAGAGAGAGAGAGAGAGAGAGAGAGAGAGAGAGAGAGAGATTGATTTCACTTTCCACTTAGTATAATAAAGTTTTCCCTATTCGAATTATTATGTTACATTCTCCCTTATTTGATGGGTGACCTGATGTTAGTGATCGCGTCCACTCGTATTTATGCAGCTGGTGTTGTTGTTGTTGTTCCTATTGTTGTTGTTGTTGTTGTTGTTGTTGTTGTTGTTGTTGTTGTTGTTGTTGTTGTTGTTCCTTATTTGCTTATTAGTTCTTACAATAGACTAGTGAATGTTTTTGTTTTGTTTGAGGAAGAGAGTTGGGTAAGACGCGCTTGATTAATTATTACTGCCACGGCCATTCTTTGTTAGAGAGAGAGAGAGAGAGAGAGAGAGAGAGAGAGAGAGAGAGAGAGAGAGAGAGAGAGAGAGAGAGAGAGAGAGAGAGAGAGAGAGAGAGAGAGAGAGAGAGTGTGTGTGTGTGTGTGTGTGTTACGTGGTAAGTTTGTTTTCTATTTATTATGTTTGATGTTATCGATGATGATGATGCTGTATTATTTCAATCCCATCTTCACATCTCTTCACATCCTTTAAAAATAGTCATAATGAGAGAGTATTTCAGATTATAGACCTTTTTTTATATGTAACATTGTTTTTTAGGGTGTTTTGAGGGTTCTAGTGCCGGATTTGAGAGATTCCTGTTATCAATAGGAAAAAAACACCCTTAAGAATCTGATCAATCATTTGTGTAGTCTTTGAAAGTAATCAGAGTGACAGCACACAGCGCTTCAGAATATGGGGCAAGATTTGTAGTCTATACGTGCTGTTCCAATTATTTTCTTATGAGATTTAGGCCGAAAGTAGGAGGAACACTTGATATACTCCTTATTAATCATTTGTGTGGTCTTTGAAAATAGTTAGTGACAGCACAAAGCGTTTCAGAATACAGGGAAAGATTTGTAGTCTATATACTCTGTTATAATAATTTTCTTAGGAGGTTTAGGCCGAAAGTAGAAGCAACACTTAATATATTCCTTCCGTACATCGGCCGTGACTTGGCAGCGACCCCGTGATGCTTAGAATATTTCGTGATGCATCATAAGACAATAAATTAAAAGGTGAAGCCGATGTGACTGTTGGTCTTTCCGTTATTTACCTTTAAACTAGAAAAGCTACTCCATAACACACACACACACACACACACACACACACACACACACACACACACACACACACACTCTCCTATAGAACCCATCATAACATTTTTCGAGTTTCAAACCACAGTGACGTTTCTCTCCCATGAATAAACTGATCAATATTTGACAGGACAGCAACAGTTCCCTCCTCTAGATACAATAAACTCTCTATGTAATGGCCGGACAAGATACTCATGGCTCTCTCGATAAATAAATACCCTGAGATGTGACCAGACAAGACAGAATGTATTATCTTCTATGGTTAAGTCCCCTATAAAATGACAAGATGGGATACACACTCTCTCTCTCTCTCTCTCTCTCTCTCTCTCTCTCTCTCTCTCTCTCTCTCTCTCTCTCTCTCTCTCCTATGGACACGACAAGCCTCCCATGATCCGATAATACACACACACACACACACACACACACACACACACACACACACACATCTCTTTGATCTAAACAAACTCGACTTATGACGTCTGTTTGTAAGTAAAGGAAGTCAAACATCCGTCTGCACACGAAAAAAAAAAAAAAAATCAGAAAAAAGATAATAGTTATTTTCCTACACCTAATAATAATGATACTACTACTACTACTACTACTACTACTACTACTACTACCTCCATACCAACTAGTACTACCATTACTACTAATATCACTACTACAACTACTAGCAATAATAAGAAGAATAAGAATACGATGAAAGATGAAAGTCCCCTAACAAACAAAGCCACATACGTATTCCTACTTTACAAACAAACAACGAGAGACCAAACCGAACACCAACACACACACACACGCACACAGTACATACCAGTCCCTGCGAACAAGATTTCTCCAAGATTTGACACTATCAGATTATCCCGGTAAGGTCTGACTCACCACAGAGACGACTGAGTGAGTGTTACGTGACCCCTTCGCCTTGCCATCCCTCCACCACGACCACTGCCTCGACCACCACACTCACCACCACTCTCTGTCCCTTCTCACCTTCGCCATTCACTCCCACAAACACTGATGAATGAAAGAACTCGAATTTTGTTAGGTGTTACGGTTCCGTGAGGTGAGAGAGAGGGAAAAGTATCACGAGTCCTCTTACTCTTTATCTTGATTTTTTATAGATAAGGTAGATAGAGAGGTGGTAGATATTCAGTACTTTATCAATGTACAGACACGACCACTCCACGGGGATGCATACTCGTAGAGACTGTGTGTGTTGTGTGTGTGTGTGTGTGTGTGTGTGGCAATGTTATCATGACGGTAAACACATGTTAGAGCTGATGATCAACGCTATTAAAGTGTGTGTGTGTGGGTGGGTTTGTTGCGGGGTGGAGAGAGAGAGAGAGAGAGAGAGAGAGAGAGAGAGAGAGAGAGAGGGGGGGGCGGGGGGAGGCGAGAACTTATCTGGTGTGACTGGTTTTTCAAAGTTAACATCTTTTTTTTTTCTATTGAGTGCATTCAGCTTCCTTGTTTGCCTAACAGTCTGTACCATTTTAACACCCAAGCAATAAGGAGTAACTGTATTCATTTTCTTCCACGATATGATTGCTAAATAAGAGAAGAAAATAAGATAGGAAATGTAGTAGTAGTAGTAGTAGTAGTAGTAGTAGTAGTAGTAGTAGTAGTAGTAGTAGTAGATTACGTCACAAAAAACACCATTAATAAAACAAAATCAGATTCATTATAAGGACAATGAAAACACGAACAAGAGTAAAGAAGAATAAAAGGAAAAATAAAATAAATAAGTTTTGAACATTAAGGAAGTACTTGGAGAGAAAAAAATAAATAAAATGAAATAAAATAAAATAAAGGCACAGGAAACTTCATTACTGGTGGAGGCACAGACGGGAGCACACACACACACACACACGCACGCAGTAACCCTCACCCCTCAGCCTCTCTCTCCCCTCTCAAGGCGACACCCGCGCGGCCCCACGTGCGAGGGTGGTTCAGGTAACTACGTCTTGGTGCGCCAGGTGTGACACTTGGCAGGTGAGGTGTGTATCGGAGGAGCCACACTGATATCACCACCTGAGCGAATGAGAGCAGTCACATCACTGGGAGAAAAGTATATACTGGAAAAAAGTGAGAGGCCAGTCCATGTTGTGTTTAGCTAATGTGCTTTTTGTCACGTCCATGACTTGAAACACTCTCCAGGGACTTGACGTTCATGACTGGTGACTGGATATCCTGTTTGTAGAGTTCGCGTTACTTATCCACTCACTCACCGTCACTCGCTCACTCGCCCACCCGCTCACTCGCTCACTCAGGAAACTTGTGACGTAGCGATGGGAAGAAGTGAGTCACTCCTTACAAAAAAGATCGCCCTTGACTCCCACAGCGACCCTCAGGTGGGGATGTTATGCTGTATTAACCATGGAGTGATAAATGAATTCTACAACTACATGTCTCTCCACTGGTGTTCGTGACGGGTGCTAAGGCAATGGAAAGGCAGACTTACCTATCGCGGCTCGTGAGCACTGAGCTGCGTGGGTTGGATGCGGGTGGGGATGAAGTAATGGCACCTGTCACAAGGAGTGCTGGAGAGACATGGAGTGCGCCGTCATGGAGCTGCGAGACGGTCTTCCGTATCGCTACATATCTATAAGCACACTAATCTTCTTATCAGTGTCGCCTTGTCTTGCAAGAGTTTTCGTGCCTATAACTTACTTTCTGAGGCAGTGTTTTTTGCGTTCGTTTTGGTTTTAACGTAACACACACATTAATACGGGAATATTTAGTTAGTAGAATAACTTTCTACTTACACAGGAAGAAAACCATTATTTTTTGATAGATATAAAAGTTTTCCTACAGTTGTGGCATGAATAATACCCATCTCCTTTGAAACACGGCGCAACATATTTTCCTACAAGACTCATCCATTCCCCCACCTCCAGACTGGACACATTTTCCTACTGCTATTGTACAAATGAAAGCATCGTAAACAAGAATCACTCCTTTTCCCAGAGCCACCCATAAAATTCGAGAACCTTTCCCGTTTTCTCTGACAGTATAAGTGAATGAAGCGAGTAATAGAGGATCCAGTCTTGTGTGTGGCGGCGTGAGGGGACCGCGGCACTGCTGTGTGGCGCCGCGACCCTCACTTGTCTCGGCCAGCCGGACACGATCCCTTCAGGTAAATGTTTTGGTCGTGAGTAATGGAACCAATTTAAGCAGCATGAGAAAATCGCCTCTAAACCTCCGTTATTCACCACGATTTTGAGTTTGGAAAGTAGAAATAGGCGCTGCGAGACTTGAGGCATCGAGGAGGAAAGGTGAGAACGCGGGGAGAAGAAGAGGAGGAGGATAAATAAGGAAGATATAAATGGGGACAAGTCAAGGTCGGAAAACTGCCACCTGAATCCCAATTATTTTTGACACCTGAGTACGTGTATTAATGAACCTTACCTGTAGGGGTGGCCTGTGGGTCGTTGCTTTGCGGGTGGTAGGAGGAGAGGCCGCTGGGCGAGGTGTAAAGGTGGTTGGGAGTTAATACAAGTCGTAATGGTGGTCTGATGTCACTTCCTGTTTTTCTGGCACACGATCACGACCACACGACCTGTTTCCGTATTTAGCCTCCTCGTGCATGTGCGTGAAAGGGTTAACACACACGCTAATTGACAGCACATAAAGCTCCAGGTACGAGGGCAGGTGGGTTTGGTGGGTGGTGAGTTTCCAAGACTATGGGGTGAGTCAGGGAAAAGTTTCACTGCACAAGTTAATTCGTTTCACCGTCATTTCGTCACAGTTCGGGTTTCGCGTTACTGTTGTGGTGGCGAGTGGACGTGGTGGCTGCCTGCGGTGGAGGCTGTGGTGGTGTGGTAGCTTTCACTCAGAGGTGGTGGCCGTGTAGTGAGTGTGGTGTAGTGAGAGTAAGAAAGAGAGAGAGAGAGAGGTCAGTCGTGGTAGTGGGTGTGTGGTGGGCTGTGTACACCAGCCCCCACCACACAACTTATGTCAAAATACTCATACCTTATCCACTTCTCTCATCTAAATACTTGTAACTTTAGTGCTGAGTAATGTATAGCCTTAATTCACAGCCATATTTGTCACCTGATGGAGTGACTTTAGAGATTAGTGGTCTAGTGGTAGTAAGAATGACCTCCAGTGTTCCAGATGTTCTTGAACTTGATGTGTTGCTTGAAGTCCAGGCTTTCACTAGTGACTGGCTGGCTGGTGTGGGTTTTTGCTGACAGGGTGGGGTTGGGCTGGACTGGGAATAACATGCTGCTTTTTAACATTTTATGCTTGTTGCAACATTCTTTTATGGTTTAGAAATGTTTTTGTATCACATGAAGATTGACCACAACTGCTGCTCTTGGTGTGGACTAGGCTTAGATTAGATTAGGTGAAGTCAAATAAGGTACTCTGATCTAATGTGATGTAAAAGTTTATTAGTGTAATGAAAGATAATCGGAGACGACTAAATTCTGTTTGTGTCTTGGCCACTTAGGGCTGAATTGTAATGTGTTGTGTTCACATTTGCTCAGTGTCTAGTCAGAAGGTTAGTTTCTCATGACCAGTTTGTCCAGCTTTTGAATTTATTTTACTCTTTTTATGACATTCTTGAAGGGAATGGCAGTAGCTTACCTCAACATTGCTGGGTGACCAGTCTTCATGTGATCCTAAGTTTATTTTCACTAGACTAAAACAGAAAAACTAACACTTGTTTATGTATTTGCAGATGGTTTTAAGTACGTGACCACATGACGATGTACCACATGGCTATGCCTCCCCACATGGGGGGTCCCCATCCCCCCCCTGTTCATTCCCCTTTATTTCCTTCCCCAATCCTCCCTCCTCCCATGCCTCACAGTTATGCAGTTCACTCCTTCCCCCAGACCCACGTGCCTCACCCCTCCCCCTCCGCCCACTCCTCCCACTCCTCGCACCAGAGTCACCTAACCCACTCGGCGGCGGCAGCAGTGGGGGCGGCCAGCGTGTCCATCGCCGTGGGCTCGGGAAACTCTGCCCTGCTCACCCATCCTTCCCCAATGCTCTCGCAGCCCTCGCCCATCTACCCCCCACAGACCTCAGTGTATGTCAACCCCTACCTGCCCCCCCAGCTGCCTCACTCCCATGCCCACTCCCACCCCCAACACCAGCACCAACATCAGCACCAGCACCAGCACCCCTCCAACATGGGGTATGGTATGCCCCCCACCATGGGAGGAGGTCTGCCCCCGGGGATAATGCCCCCCCAGCAGTCCAACAGCCAGGCAGCTGCCCCATCCCTCAGCTCCGGCCCAGTCATGTCAGTGGATGAGGAGCTTCTGGAGGAGATGAACACCCTCCACCTGGGCTACATAGAGACTGAAGACTCACCACACAAGCTTGAGCAGAGGGAGAAACTAGAACGTAAGATACCATCACTACCACTAGTCTGTAACTATTCACACACTCACTCTTTGTCTATCTGTCTGTCTTAAAATGTTTGTTTCAGGTTTACAAATCATCCTTCATAGTGTTCTTTAAGTCATCAACATATATGTCCTTTGCATTATTATCGAAACCATCATCACTGTGGAATATAGCTTACAAAATCTATTTAAAAATGTGTTCTTAGAAGGTGATATCAGATATCCACCATAAATTAGGGCTTACTAACTGCCTATGTTATCAGATTGTATATGATTAGTGTCACTGAGGAATGACAGACAAGGCTTTAACCTCTTCATTTCTGACAATAGAAAATGGCCCCAGCACTGTATCTGGACTGACAGTGCACACCAAATTTTGAAATGTCTCTGCTGGTTATAATAAGTTTTAAGCCACAAACTCAACATAATCATAATGTGCCATCATATACTATATATCAAAATATGCAGTATTAACCTTTTCTCCCCTGTGCATGTGACCAGTTATTTACATAGATTAGAAATCAATAGGAATATGAGAATATGGGTAGAAGAAAAGTGACTGACTAAATGTATTTATCCTAAACTGTTATTCAGTGCTGAAGGAATGATAATAGTAAGTTATTTTTCATGCTAGATACATAAATTATGGAATATGTAAACCTATGCAAATTTTGGGAAATAAAAAACATAATATGTCATGATCATAAATATGTCACAAGTGCTATGAGGATGCAAAATATTTGTCTTCCTGTTGAAGTGGTTCACCAAACAGTGAGAGAATGCAGAAACTGGGCTGAAATTAACAAAGGCACTGGAGTGACTAGAATGCTTTACTGTCTCTCATTATTAATATCTATTTATGGTTAACTGTAATACCCTCATGGTATTTGTGTTGAAGTGAAGCATTATTTACCACCAGTAACTTCCATAATTCACCTGTTACCCTCCCTCAGGTGAGATCATGGAGTACCTGGCCATCACACCACACTCCCACAAGTTCATGTTTCGCCAAATCTCTGAGGCGCTGGAAATGAGCATCAACTCCTGCAGTGACTTCAATGCCTACAGCGCTGCGTGTGCTTTTGATGCCCTGGCTCAGTACGCCGCCAACCTCATCACACAGCCCTGGAGGAGAGAGTTTAAGGAGATTAAGGTTAGTTCACCAAAGGAATTTCATTGTACTTCAGTCTTTTTAGTGTTTTATTGTTTTATCTTCATTTTTTTTTCTCTAATCTATAATCACCTCACACACTGTTGGTACACTCACTTGTACAAAAGTTACACTTCTCCACTTGCTTCTCACAGTCATCACTTTACTTTCCCCTGCATCCACTTTCAGTTTCTGTCTTATACATACACAAATCTATTACTCTGTTCATATAACTGTATTGCATAACTTTATTTCTTATCCTGTTACATTTGTTACATTATTTTTTGAATTGATTTCCTTATTGGCCCAAATGTTCTGCCTTTCAGCTGTACAGTGGATTCTGGGTGCACCAGGTGGCTCACCACTTGGCCGGTGCTGAAGGCATCCTCTCCTTGATGGGTTATGCCCCCCAGGCCAGTCCCCCACCAGGCTCCTCTGCCTACAGGGACCCTTCCTGCCTGGTCCTGGAGGGTGTGCTGGATCCAGACCTCATTTCCAGGCTTGCTCTTGACTGCCTGATTGCATACTGTGAATGCCAGGTAAATTAATGAGATTGTTTTGACAGACAACACTGTATGTGATGTGTGGGAGATTTTCATTCAAAGCTTTCAAAAACTGGACTGTGAGATCATGATTTCTGTGTCTTTTTTTTTATATATTTGAAGGGATATCTAGTGAGTGAATTACAGTTGCTCTAATCTTTATTCATTCTTGCAGGTGCTCAAGAAGATCAGTGAAGGTGTGCGTGAGTTTGGCCTGTCTTGGCGGCAGATCCTGCAGTTCCGTCAGCAGTATGTTGGTGGCGTGGACGTGACAGTGCGGCACCTCCTCTTCACCCTCCGGCAGCGGCTGCAGCCCCAGAGCCAGTCTGAGTCCAGCCACAAGCAGGTAAGAGACCAGAGAGACATCATTGATTACATCAGTGGACACATTTTGTCAGATTCTGTTCAATGATTAGAATATGTAAGTCCCTTTTACCTCAGCAAAGTAGTGTTCCATTAACTCCATTAGAGAGAGATAATGCACTCAGCTGCAGACAAAAGAAACTTGATGCTGTAGCAGACTATATGTAGCGTTTAGTTTTCTGTGGCATGTATCTGTGAAGACCTAAGGAGACACTACCCTTGTTCCTTTCCCCCGCAGGCCACTCCCTCTTCAGGACCTCCGCTGCCCGTCCGTCAGTCCTCCATGAGTGGGCCCTCCTCCTCCCCAGTGTCCTCCCACCAGCCACCCCCTCCCCCACACCAGACCCAGGAGAAGAATGTAGCAGCAGCAGAACAAATGATGCCCCTGGAGCAGCAGCAGAGAACAAGTACCACCGGCATCAGCAGCAGAAGCAGTAGTTTGGAGCAGCGGGTTCTAGGAGGGAGTGGAGGAGGAGGGGGAGGAGCAGGAGGTGGTGGTGGGGGGGGAGGCTATCACCATCAGAGTGTTCATCACCTTCATCACCACCCAAGTAACCAGGCATCACAAGCTGCCACCACCACAGCAGGAGGAGTGACAGGCAATACAGTGTCAGGACCTCCACACTCCTACTCTCGCAGTGCTGACACGCCAGACACAGGTGAGAGGCTGACCACTCTCTGCTCTTCGTATTCTTTCTTTGTGTTTGTATGTGTAACTCATTTTGAAACATTTTGGCCTCTTCTAAGATTAATTTCAAATGCTTCATAGGCAATTAGTGGTGTTTTTTTATGTTTTTTTGGATTTACTATTAAAAGTTCCACCTAAACTCACTAAAAATCTTGAATACCAATTAAAACTTCTTAGAAATAATTGAAATGTCACAGAAGTATTTGAGAATGTGGTAGCAGGAACTAGAATCATAAATACCCTTGTAACTTAGCTTATTGTTTATTGTTTACACATGAATCAACATTTTCCATGAGAATATCAGACTATCATTGTTTATTAATTTGATGGTAAGTGCAGTATTTGGAAGATGTTTGGGAATACCTGTGTGTGTGTGTGTGTGTGTGTGTGTGTGTGTGTGTGACAACTATGTACAGGTTTTCCAGGGACAACAGTCAAGTATGTAAAGATAGACAAGAATAATTGATGCAAAGATAAGTAATGACAAAATCTGAGGATGCATTTTGCAGTATTTGGTAAGAGAATAGTTATGGTTCCAGGGAAGTAATGTCTTAATATAATGTAACTCTTAAGGAGAATAACTGTGCTTTTTACATTTGCTTGAATCTAATTTGGGTTTGTGTGTTTCAGCAAAAAGTATAAGTAGTTTGGGTATGCTGCCCCCAACAAGCCAAGTCCCCACCGCCAAACTAATTGACCTGGACTCCTCTCTTGAGGCTCTGCCATCAAGAACCTCCTTACAGCTTCTTCCAAAGGTACATCAGCCACCTGAGAGTCACCTCCTCAATTATGCACTCTTGTGTTCAGCTTGTTTGGTAACTCTACTGGTCAGGTGTTCCTAATTGGGAAGTTACACTGGTAGGAAATTGTTGTTGGTGTGAGATATAAATGGTTATAGCTGTTTTACACTACTTTGATTGTAAGATTAATTTTCTCTGCTATAGTTTTCTAGAGGTATATTATGAGATCATAGTTTTATATCTGTAGATTGGTAATGTTTATATGAAGAGTACAAAATTGCAGTAATGGAGAAGTGTTAGTGAGAGTGTTTGATACATAGGTAAGGAATTGTGGGAAGGCAAAACAGATTTAGAGCTTATATGAACATATTCCAGATAAAAGAATTCCCCTTGTGTTATTTCATTTAAATAGTATTTGTTGTGCATGGAAAGCACACCAGTCAAGGAAAAACAATTCATGTGTAGTGGAGAATGAAAAGGTTATGGAAATAATGTCCTTGACCAATACTTGTTCCCACAGATGATGTTTTATCATTGTGAATACAGAAAACTTTATTCTGATATTGTATGTCTTGTTGAAATGATGTCAGACAGTATGGATGAAGCATTATCACTTTATACTGAACTTGTCAACTTTACAGGTCTTGCCACACAAAAGAACAAAATCCAGTGGAAGTAACCGCATCCTGCCCCCACTGGAGAACTCTGAATCCTGTCCTCCACCCCCACCACCCCCCGAGGTGTTCCAGGCCGGCACTCTGGACGAGCACCTGGAGGCAACGATGTCCATTGTGAAGGACCCCAACAGGAACTCTGTTGTGCATGCCACGCCTAACGACCAGGGGGCCACTTCCTGGGAGACCTGGGACTTTGTGTATCGTGGCCTGGAGAAGCGAGGCTACAACAAGGACATAGGTGATCGTGGTGACATCCTGCATCAGATAACGCGGCAGAACCTTCACGTGGAGGCCGCAGCACCCCAAGGTAAGAGTGTTCCCCTCAATAATAAGAAGGAGGTGGGGAAAAGCAAGCCACTTAACATCAATCAGGCCCTGCAGGCCCTCACTCTCAGTGAAACTAGAGAGAGGATGGAAAGACCCTCGCCCTCCTCCAAGAGTTCACATTCTGCCTCTCACGGTCCTGCTCCTGATGTCTTCCCGGGCCTCACCAAGAGGAACAGTCTGTACGACAACCTCTCCACAGGCTTTGAGACGGCACCGCAGGACAGCGACGACTACGAGGAGCAGCGGCCGGTCCTCAAGAAGACCAGCAACCTGGCACGGGTTGACAACAGGCTAGACGTGAGCAACAAGAATAACACCAGTAGCTCCTCTTCACCCCGCAGCCTCAGTCTGAGCAGCAAAGGTTCCCACACCAGGCAGGAGCTGCCCTCAGAGGTCAGCCGCTCTGCTGCCGCCGCAGTGCAGCAGGGAAGCGGTGGTATTGCCATAACTGACGCCCCCACGCCATGCCGGGACGTCCTGCCGCCCAAAGAGAGCCTAATGCCGCAAGTGCCCTGGTCCTGCACCACCTGCACCTTCCTAAATGACAAAGGACGCAACGTCTGCGACATGTGTGGGAAGTCACGCACGCCGGGGCCAGAGGCTCGGCCCCTCATCTCTGGTGGCCGGCAGTGCCCTCAGTGCACCCTTATAAACGAGAGGGAGGCCGTGGACTGCTCGGCCTGTGGGGTACTTCTGGAGGGTTCTTCCACTTATATTTAGGAGAGAAGTAAGTTGTGAGTGAAAAGAATTTTACTGTGAATGCCAAAGCAATCATATAGTTTCCAATAAACTCTTGGTGTGTTGAGTAAACATTTAATGTTATGAAAATTACTAGTGAGACCTCCCCTCTCTCTCTGTATCCTACAGTGATATCTTTGTTTTTTATTTGTCCTTGTGTTGCAGTCCTCCATTATTTCTGGCATATGGCCCTCCCTCTCCCTTGGTCCTAATCCTTGTTGTAGCAGGTGTTTACAGCAGCCAGCCAGCCAGCCAGCCAGTCAGTCAGTCAGTCAGTACCACCACCACCACAAGGCTCACCTAGACACAGACCCACAACCCAGAAAGAGTTACCACGAGTGCATCCAGGAGAATGGCTCAGGTCTTTCAGGCATTCCTTTCATTTGACTTCATTTCATGACATCTTTCACAAAATTGGGGACAAGTTGTGCTTTGTTGGCACTGTGCTTCATATCTCCATTACTGAAAAGTTTTGGTGTATCTGCCTTTGAGTTTACTTCGATGGGAAAATGATAAGAAATCACCAGTTTGTCCTTAATGATAGAGTACAAAACAGGCTACAGCGGAGGAAAAGAATTTAGTTAGCTGATGAAGTATTTGATTCAGATGTAAGGAATCCTCAACAAAGGCTCACTGTGAGGGCATTTGATTACCTAGGTTGGAATTCTTAAGTGGACAATAGGTGTCCAGGTTTAGTGTTACATTGATGGCAGCACGGGTATAAATTTAATAGGTGTGCTTGGTCTCTTTTCGTCGATCGTCATGGTAAATATTGAAGTACTTGAGTTTAGTTGGCATCAGACGGCTGATAAAATAGATATGCGTGAGATTCAGATACACAAGTGCCACTCTGGACAAGCCAGCTTTAATGTATGAATATCTATTTTTAATATACAAGCATATCTTGACTCTAAAAGAGAGTGTTGGATATATTTTCACAAAATTGTTAGAAAACCATTGTAGCTAGTATATATTTCAGGTGTTTTGAGTTCAGTACTATAGTTTTGGCCTTAATAAAGTAATATAAATGCTTTGCCAGTGCTAAAAGTGTTAACTATAGTATTATTCAGTGACTTTGAATTGAGCCTAGTATTTCTTCGCCTCATAATGCAATGAGCACAGATAGACAGTATTATATTAGATTCAAAGGCAGTTACTTAGAGTCAAAATTGCACTAGAACTTTGACTTACATTTCATGTTCATGGTCTTTAATTACTGGAGCCAGTAACTTATGTCCTGTGGATGTAGGAAACAGAATAACTACTGTAGCAGAAATAGAATATATAGTTGAAGGATCACAAAACAATCATTTTATTATATTACTCGGGATGATTTAAAGGACTTGTCCCACAGCACTAGCCTGAAATAACAGCATCTAGTTGATACAGGAGCTTTGCAAATAACATACAATAAGTAACATTTGGATCACATAAAGATAAGCTGCCCCTATTATTTTTTAGGGTGGGCTTGGATAGGTTAGGTTAGGTTATCAAATTTAATCTGATCCACCCTTTCCTCATCCTAAAAACTTAGATACCTGATCTTCATGTGATCCGTGACATAACATTGACTATGCTTTTAAAGAGAAATTGTGTGTTCTCGTCAAGAATATGTTAAAATAGAACCTGTGTGATGTTGGTGTTGGGGAATTGATTGAGTTGAGAATGATAATGATATGTTATGCAGTGTTTTCTTCTGCAGTTGTGTTCTTCTTGTTGTTGCTATGTGATCGCAAACGGAAATTATTGATATTACACGTTATTGCTACTTTGCAACGTCTGTCTTTATGTTATATGGGTGTACGTACATCTGCACAACATGAATATAAATCCTCGCACTGTTCCATGTCCAGTATAACGACGACCAGACCAGCCGTCGATGGTTGGAGTGATAACTAGGAGACGTCAAACTCACACCTTTGTTTTGTACTTTACCTCTTATGGCATTATTCTTTCTCTCTATCCACCAGAAGCACAAGAAACCAAATTTGCTTTTTCATCTGTAATTATATTCCCCCGTCATAACATTAAGGCGTTGTGTTGCCTGTTTGATGCGTGTGTACCAGGAGGCATTACCCATAACTAACTGGCTTATTGGTGGTTTGTGGTCCCAGCATTGTTATAAAAAGTTCACATTAAGAAAAAGCTTTAAGGAGTGTTGGTAGTGTTATTAACCGACTAATAACCACATCCAGAAGCCTCTCTCTGGGGTTGCCTAATCTCTTCTAGCTATTATGACTCACTATTGCAGTGTTGTGTGGCAGTGGTGTGTGTGTGTGTGTGTGTGTGTGTGTGTGTGTGTGTGTGTGTGTGTGTGTGCGTGTGTGTGTGCATGTGTGCATGTGTATGTGTGGTGACAAAGGCCTCACAGGAATATCACAGTCATGGTGTGGACAGACTTCCTTCCCTTCTATAACTGTTTAGGTGGTTCTAAATTAAGGTTATGGTTTTATCTAGTCTTTTTTTTCATGGTTCCCATTAGTTTATTTTTATTTTTGTATGTGTTCTGTGGCACAAGAAGTGTAAAATTGAATGACTGGTGCAAGTTGATCCTGTGCCAGTTTTTTTTTATGAATAGCTCAAAACTAAAGATATTTATGTACATTGATCCAATTGGAATCTTATTAATTTTATACAAGATAATTATTTTTTCAATTCTATTCTTACAAACACATGGTGATGTTCATAGATGGATATGTTATTGTTTCTCATATTAATGCAAACTTACAACTAACTAAGCTTCATCTTTATTAGGAAATGATTTTTCCTATTGTATGTTCCACACATAGCAATAATCAACAATGTCAAATAAGTAGATCCCAGTTTGACAAAAAATGCAATATTAATGAATATAAGAAGTTACGGAATTTATGTTGGTGTGTATACACTGTATGTATGATTTTATATACAGAGAAGCCTTGCTAATCAATCCTTTTAAAACAAACTTTACCAAAGAACTAGTCTGTACTGCAGTGAAGTCCGATTGTAATAAGTTAGAGCAAACTCTGTCTTAAAAGAGTGTGGCACTTTAAAACAGTCATGTTGCCCCCAAAAATGCAGTTCACAAAAACTCTGGTCTGAAATATTTAGAAAATTGAATATGATGATTACGTAAGAAGTTAATAACTATTGAAAATATCACTGTCATGCTGTTCTTGGGCATTTTACACCTGATTTGAAATAATGTAAACTCATTTGCTTTTCTTAGGAAGACAGAGGAAAAAGCTGACTTGGCATCAAGGTATCGCTAGATGAGACATGTGTCTCAGAGGCACAAAGATATGGCATCCATGGAACACCCAGGAAGCACCTTCAGGTGCAGCATTGCCTCTCAGAAATATAATCAAAGAAGCTTTAGTTCATAGTTAAAAATTTGTTACAAAAGAATGAATCAAAATTGATCATCTGCCAAGCAATAAGCAATCTGTTACACACTTGTCATAAATTGTATTATAATACAAATGTGTATGTATTTTATCTAATTTTTTTTTTTTTAATCTGGCTGGTAAGGCTTCATAGTATATAGATACAGACATACATTTTTCTTTCATAAATGCTGGTCATGAAATTTATCCTTGATAATTTTTTGTACAATTTAAGGTAACATTTTTGGCTCCTTGGGGGTCAGTTTACTCTGTATATGCAACTTCTAAGTAGACTTAGCATTGACTAGGGCAATATGAGACAGGCCAGGGTGGTCCAGGGAGCACAGTTCCCTACCACTCCTTGCCTGGTGGCCATCAGAAGTACAAGTGAATCCATCCATTGTACAGCTGGCAACACTCCAGCTGGTACTCATGTCAGTCTAAAACTCCTACTCTTAACATTACTCTTACAGTATTTGTTGTACTATCTATTAACTAGATGCCTGGCCAAGGTATGGCTTTGTTAAGGGCTACATTAACTCTTTGATGCAAAATTTAGCAAGTATTTGAAATTTGTAAATGTAGTTGTCAAAATTTTATGAATTCAATGTGGACAACATGGATTATATTACAATTAAGAGATATGCTATGTTGATCATACTTCTACACAGTATGCAGAATGTATTCATGAATAATTGCCTTTGTATACCACTATCATAACTCATCCATGTACATCACCATGCTGCAGTTGTTGTAAGAGTTGAAGGAATGTCATTTCTTTCTTCCCTTCCCATTTAAGTTTATCTGAAGAGTGACTGACTAGTGATTGCTATCTGAGAGACCTTGTATAATGAAACTGAAATGCTGTAATATAGGAACACTGTTTGAACATAGCTGTATTACTGGGCTTCTCCTACCTATAGCCTGTAGTTTTATATTTTTAAATCCCTTTCAGAGATGCTACACACTCCATGGAGATACTGTTAGGTACAGCTTAGTTACCTTAGTTCCTGCATGCATCCTTTTATTTTGTGACGAGTAATGTTGTAGTGTTAAGACTTCCAGACCAGCCAAGCCTTGTCCACTGCTTCCTGTCCCACCACCTCACCTCCAGTGCATGATGGAAGCCGTGCTTTTCCCTGACCCTTGTCACAGTTTCTACTCTGCCCACCCCATACTGTAGACTAGTGGAGATGATTTGTTGGGCATTTTATTTTCATATATTTATTTAGTGGACTGGCTATGATCTAATTTCTCTTCCATCAGTTTTAGCACTACAACTTTGAATATGTCACTGATATTTTGATACAACTCAAGTGAACTCTACTGTACATAACTCTGAGGGCCTAAGGCTGTGGGCCAGTGTAACAGTGTAACGGTGTAATACAATCATCAGCTGTGGTCATCAGTTTGTTACTTTGGCACCTGCGTTGTATTGGGATCATGCTTGTTTTGGATGCCCATTGGTTGACTTATTGTGAAATTCATTTATATTTGTATTGTTATGGAAATTTACTCTGAAAGGTTTATGTGAGGTGATCATCATTATACATATTATATATCCCCTTCTGAATTGTTTGCAGACCTTATTTCCTGTTGACTTTAAGCTTAATGTTGCCTTCAGCCAACATATGTTTGTAACACAGCCTATTCAGGTAACCAACACAGTGTATTATAGTGTTTCAGTATGTATTAATGATTGATATATATATTATATATATATTTAAATTATAGTAATACTGTATCAATACCAAGTGCCCATAATAAAGAGAATATCATGATGTAATAAGAGGTTTCACTTCCTTCATTTTTTATTGATTATTGTTACATTTTATTATTGATTTATTTTGAGTACATACATGTCAGATGCATTTCACCTCTGTTGCGTGTGTGCTGTCTGAAAATTCTGCTCAACTATTATTATTCTCTTGTTCCTGATCAGCCAGCTGCTTGTCCTGTGAGTCCTCCTGGAAGTAGTGCAGCAGGGAGGAGAGCAGCTGTGGGGAGACCTGCTCCTCGTGCTGCCGTGCATAGTTGAGGACGTGCTTGTCTGCCCCCGTGATGAGGTAGTGCAGTCCCCACAGCTTCAGAGGGGCTCCTGGATAGCCATCAGAGGGTAACCAGTCAGAATTTCTCCATACAAGAAAGAATCATATTATTTATAGCATTACTATTATAGATGTCTTACCAATAAATCTTATAGATGTCTTACCAATATATATGTCATCTAATGTATAAAAGTCTGGGTCCCAAGACCTCTTGTCCTTCACCTCAGGCTTGGGAACCCTCATGCGGGACAAGATCCTTCCACCCAAACCACCTGGCTGAGGCTGTCGAGGGTTGGAGGAGCAACATTAACTGAATATTTAATTGTGACATGCACAAACATTAATATTTTCAAAACCCTTGTTTTCAGTTTTATTACATTCTCCATGTCAAAGAAAGGCTGTTTTGTGTGATGTTTTTATATGGTATAATGTGCTTGACAAAACATGCCTTCTCAGTGAGTTCCAGTGTTGCATCCACCACATGGTAAGTGAGGATGAAGGTCCGGTCTGCTTCAGTGCCCAATGGGGAGTCAAGTTTGGCCAAAAACCTCAGGACCTGTGGGTAATTTGTAATGACAATAAGAACAAAGTTTAAAGGGGGTTGCCTTACCAGAGGTTAATGCATCATCATGCATCACACACCATGACTGTGTTACACTACCGTGGCATCTTGAGGGATGAGTAGTCCACGTCTTGGTTTGTGGCGAGGAACAATATCTGACTGTGTCTTGCCACTCGAACCAGACTCATCAGGCTGGAAAAAATAAAAATCAAGTAGTATTCATAATAAGTTTCATTGTATATCATGTTTTAAAGATTTTTACTGTTGAGGTTAATAGGGTGCAATGATGAATACTTCTTGTCAAAAGTATTTATCCTGGATGTTTGTCTTAATATTGTGACTAACCTTTTTGGTTTCAACATATTTCATGCCAGGAATGTTGTCAGCACCATAGTAGTCTTGTAGGAATCTCTGAGTGAAAGCATCACACCCTGTCACCAACACCCTGTGGGAATCATACTAATTGTGATGCTGTCCTCAAAAATATTTTAAAAATGCACCAAAGCAAATAATTAAAAAAATTTTCATGTCTCACTGTTTTTCTCCACTATATTGCAACACCGACTGACCTGCGGCCAAAGATGGTCACACTTGCTGGTGGAATCAAGTGACGAGGCAGCAACCACTCCCCCTTCTCACCTTCCTCTCCTATGTTGATGACACCTCCTATGGGATATCACTATGTTTCAGTGAAATAGTAAAGAAGGGTTTTCTTTTCTTTAGCTTCAGAAAAAAATTATTTTGTAAACACAAGAGAATCAAACCTAATTTTGCTGTAAAGGTATTTGTCTTATTTACGTGTAATCTGTAGAGGTGACAAGTGTTGGTTGAAATTACAAAAATCCAAGTTGAGTTAATATTTAGGAAACTTGCTTTTACAGACTCAAAGGAGACTTAGTAGAATTAAGGGGCATTTATGTGTTGCCTTTGTGAGAAACAGTCAATTTGTCATTTCTTTCACCTTCAGATGAGTCCCGCAGTGGCACCTTGATGGCACGCAGGATGACGGGACTGAACTTCCTGATCTCAGTGTAGTCAAAGTAGGATGGCTGGCGGAGCTCCACAGTGAGGTCCTGCGGGCGGTACAGCAGCACGGCAGGGCTTGCTCTGGAGCGGCCGTTCTCCACCTCCTCCACCATCACGTCAAACCTACAGGGTGAAGAGAATCACTTACACTTGCATGATTGTTATATATTCAGAAACAAGATGATCAGTAAAGTTAGTGTATGAAAAGTAAATGGTTATAGTGTAGAACAATGTTAATAGCAGGTGACTTATGAGTCAGATTCCTTGAAGACGCTTGCAAATTGAAACAGGAATCAGGACTAACTATACTGTACTGTACTCAATTGTCTTTACATTTTGGGTATTTTGAAGATTTATTATTCAAAATTTTTTTGGAGATTTATGTTCAATAATTTCTCTGTGCTCATAGATGAGAACAAATGACAAAATCAGTTGTTTGTAGGTAGAAGAAATTATAAATCAAATGCTTCTAGATCAAGACTCACTTATATACAGTATACAAAATTGCACAGAGGTAGGAGTAACTTTACTACATTAAATGAAAAATAGACAAACGTTGCAGGAATTTTGATTGAACATTTTCTGGTAATTTTCTTACTTGAGCAGCACTCCCCTCAGCTGTGGGGGCACCAGAGGCGCTGAGTGTGGCCGCAAGTCTGAGGTTCTATGTGGCGTCTCAGTCCTGGATTGTCGCATGAGAGTGTATGGGTCTGGAGGGATGGGGACGGGGTTGCCCAGCTCTGTCCCTTCACTTAACAGGTATTCCTGAGGGATACAACAATTGGTACAGTAAGATGATTATTATTTAAAAGTCCTCAATTCTTTCATGTTCACATTAACACTGCAATTAATGAAAGGTGTAACTCAATAATTGTAGAGATGTCTAAATTCATTGGAGTTCAGTAATAATTCACTAAGCAATTTGTGATTAGTGTCCACCTTATTTTATTGCAGATGTACAAAATGAGAATATCTTATTCTGAATGGAAAGTTATGAAACTGTCAAGATCTGGAAGTTTTTTATTGTCTAATCATTCAATCTATCTCAAGCACTGCAGATGAGGGACTGTTGAGCTATCCCATCTTCTTGCACCTTGGTGAAAGGGTCACAGTCACAGATTATGTAGTGCCGGCCATAGAGGGTCAGTGTCTCTCCTAGGTTGAGGTGTGTCCAGTGCCAGAATCCTCCATCAGGGTGAGGCACTCGCTGGCGGTTCAGCAGACGACCTTGATCTAAACCAGAATTCTGTGTGTGAAGCAGGATTGCCTTGTGATTTTGCTTGCTACTAACATTTGGTTCAGGTTGACATGCAATATCTTACAGTTTTTTGTAAGATGATAGTAGTTTGGGTAAATGAGAAAAATGGTTGGAGAACAGTAGAGAAGACATAGAAAAGGATTTGTGTCCATCAAAATGAAAAAGAAAAGGCGTTGTAGTCATCACAAATAATGACAGATACAAGTTACACATTGAAAAGATTATGTGACTCACAGGTGTCCTTGGCTCAGTGACAGCTATTGCATCATCCACCAGGTAGTAGTAGATGACCACCGGCCGAACGCGACACACTGCCCTGCCTCCCTCCACCTGCTCTGTGAAGTAACCCTTGAACCGCAGCACCTGAGGAAAGCCCCACTGAATTAGATGCTGATCTGGTTTATCTTTGTGTAAGCAATTCATGATGAGAGTAAGTGGTGAAAGTGTAGGTTTGTAGTGATTAATTAACTTCAGTAATATTTATTGTATGATATGATTGAGGCAGTGTGATACAAAGAAGTGATTCTCAACCTTTTATATTATTTTTCCATTGATTCACATAATTACTTCCATGTTACATTTATATCTAAATTCATGGAGCATGATAATTATTATCATGTGACATAAGGACCAAAATAGGGTTTGCAATTGTAAATTAATGGAAGCAAAACAAAAGAAATAATGTAATAAATGAATAATTCTCCCACAGAAAATGCTAATGTGATAGGCTGCCATTGCCAATGATCTCATCTCATATGAAAGAAAATGTGGTTTTAAGTAAAAGCTGTATAATATATGTAAACCCAAGGCTTGTTACAGGTTTTCAGATTAGTCTTTTATTGAAAAAAAACTTCATTATGAATAATTAATGCATTGCTTTTTTAAGTTCAAAAACAAAATCTATACTTAAACGTACTAACACTATAGAGTTCTGTAATTCACCACAGGTTGAGAATCCTTTCTGCAATTGATGATGATATGAAAGATGTCCTAATTCAAAATGGTGTTCATTTAACTGAAGTCTTGGGGAAAATAATTAGGATTTTTTTACTTTAATTG
>CM035183.1:11827567-11837027 GCA_020233015.1 Callinectes sapidus
TTTTACTTGGAGAATGGGTTAACAAAGAGCTACCTTACCTGCTGGCCAAGTCTCCATTACAGGGTGTCTGGTGAACAAAGCTGCTTTAGCAAATTCAGCTTCACTTGTTCCATTCTTAACCTGAGGAAAAACAAAATACATGTAGGATAAACAACTACTTAAAAAATCCTACAACAATCCTTTCCTTCCTCAGCAGATATGGCAACAAGGCACTGGCCTCACCTCCACCATGGTACCCGTCAGAAGGATGCGGGCACAGCGGGGGTCCTCCGGGTCAAGGTCATGTTTCTGGCAGTAATCAGACTGGGCCTCGGAAATGGACAGAGTGGCGCGGTCATCAGTCTGCAGAGGTAAGGGAACAGGCACTTTATTGTATGAAGACCAATTGATTCACTTAAGGCACTACAGCAAAGTTACATGGCATGGTTTCCAGGCTTACTAAGTTTAAATAATTTTTTTAAGGGAATAGGAAATCTGGCAAAAAAAAAAAAAGCTTTGCAAGCAATGAACTTGACAGTACAGATATGAGGAATAAACTTCTCTGGCTTCATAGGATAGAGTTTATGAAATTGGCAAGTTTTCAGATTAATAACCATGAGTTTTCTTTATATATAATGAATGAAAATAAATAATTGCCTGTAGCTCCAAAATACACAAATGTTATTACTGTGAGGACGACTACTTCAGGAAACTAATTAAGCAGAATGGTAATATCAGACAATGTTCCTTGATTGTGACTCAGTGATAAAGGTAGGAAAAGAGCAAGATAAGATGTTACAAAACTAAGATCCATAAGCCACATTAGGCCACTAAAGGTCCCAAGCTTTCAAGTAGCTCCTCACCAGCAAGTCCTTGCCGGTGAGGTCCATGCGTGTGATGTAAGCGTAGGGAGTGCCAGACGCTCTGTCCAAGGGGCCGTCACTGATGCTCATAATGTTACCAAATGGATAGCTCTTGATAGGATTGGCTGTGGAGATTGTGGAGACGGAACCCCATTCTGTTTAGGAGAGTAAGAATAATGGATGTAGTGTGTTGAAAGAGAGGAGTATCTACAATGTTAGAGTGAGGAAGAGAGAGTGACAGAGAATGTTATTTCTCTATCAATGTTTTGGTCTTCACAAAAATATTTCTTGACAAATCATTGGTCTCATATTTGAGCTTGATTAAGGAAAATGGACCTTGTGATTAAAGACAAAATTTTAAAATAAAGTTGAAGTAGATAGTGAATAATGCACATCATTGGAAAATTGAAGTTGATTCCAGTTCAGAAATGGCCACTTTAAAAAGCAAATTAATGGTGATGTGTGTGTGTGTGAAAACAAGTTCTTACCAGAGATGTGCATCACATATCGGGCCACTTTGGCCACCTGGTCGTGTGGTGGCGGCTCTGGCCATCTGTGTGTCAGCTGGCCACTGGACACAGTCACCACTTGGCTTGACATGTACATCTGTGGACAAAATGACTGATGAGTGGTTGTCATTCTTTAACAATTCATATATGTAGTATGTGTTTAGGCTGTTTAGTGCCAGAATTTCAGCAACATTCTACCTTGAGTATTTTCTGAATCACACTTCTTGTTTGACATTGTATATTGGGAAGTGATTGGTTCCAAGATTAGTTGTTCTTGTTGATTCAAACACCCTTTGACTCAAACACTTCTCAATCCGAACACATTTTGACCTCCAATGCGAATGTGGCCTCTCAATTCGAACACAAACACACATGGTGGGGGAGGATGGTGAGTGGCTGGAGGAGGGAGGAGTGGGGGGCGGTGGCCTACTCAGTCTGTTTGTGTATCGAATGGGAGTGGATAGGGACGGAGTGAGCGGGGAGGGGGGAATACTACGCGATCTGTTCCCGTATTTAGTGCATGAGAGGGAGGCGGGGACCTGGGGGAAGCCTGTTTAATCTTCATCGGCACTCGGGAGTTTCACACCGAAGTAAACAAGTCTTTTGTTATGCCTGTTTTTTTTTTCAATGCATTTCATGTCTGTGTTTACTTTATACTCTCAAAATGTGAACGATATCTATGAATTATGATGAGATGAGGGGAAAACAAGGTGCCACTCTGATGGGCCAGGAGCAATGTTTTTTTTCCCATTACTTCTTAACAATGGCTATTACGTTTTTAGCTATGGCGGTGATGTTAAGGGACCAATTTTTTGCAATAGCTGGGGCTTGAGTGTAGTATTTTTTATTTAAAATAAACTGGAATGGATTAAATGTTTTTACATTAATTTTAATGATAAAAATTGCTTCCTAATTTGAATTTTTGCAATTAGAACAGCCAAAAGAACGAATTTAGTTCAGATCAAGAGGTATCACTGTAATTCATAAGCTGGACATGCTTTGACATCTTAAAACTCTAATTATATATATTGGTTAGTAATGCAATCTCAAGTGACCTTTAAGTTTGTTTCTTGATCAGCTACATTTTCTATTGCTTATTGTTTAGTGATGAATTGATCAAAGTTGACAGTACATGAAAACTTTATTATTCTAGCAAGGATGTTTAGTGTTGGATATTTTATGAATTAATGTTATTTGATTAATTTACAAGATCAAATAATAAGTTAAACCATTCACCTCAGTACAACTTACCTGGAATGCTGAACCACATAGTAGAGCCAAAATCAGAGCAATGATGAAGCCCAGGAAGAAGTATTTCCATTTTCTAGTTTGAAAATCCTCCTGAGAAAGAGACAGAAATGTGCATTAGTGGAGTATTGATGCAGTAGGAAGACCTGGCATGGAAGCACTGAGGATGTTTTCTCCATCGAAAACATCAGTATGTTAAGGAAATATATCTGTATTTTAAGAAGTGTTCATCTGACAATTGTTATTTTGAACACTGAGAAGTTGTAAGAACATTAATGGGTTAAAGACAGTTAGTATCATGAAATTCTAAGAGTGGCAAGGGTGAAGGCATAAGCAGAAAAGGTTTAATGGGTTAAAATGGGTGGGCTTTCCGATAGGAGGTCTCCATTAGGTGGTCTCCTTTAGCCCATATATTCCCATGAAAATGCCCACTTTGTATAGATAAAAAAAAAAAAAAGAAAAAAGTCAGCATCAGGGAATTCTAAGAGTGGAAAGGGTGGAGGCAAAAACAGGAAAGGCTTTGTGAGGGACACTTCCTGTGCAGGTGACTCAGACTCAGAGGTACTGATGGACTCCCCTTCCAGCCATGTAATTGTTACTTACTTCTTGGTAACTCTTGCAACTTCATTGTTTTTATTATTCAATCAATTTTTTGTCTTTTCATAGATCATGATAAGCTGCAGGTAGCTTTTCACTGCTGTTAAGATAAGTTTTTAGCCCGGTCACTGTCGGACTACTAGTCAATTTGTACCCTACTGTTTCATACTGCTTCCTGGGCATTTTGTACTATTCCCTGGTCCTTTGGGACCAATTCCTGCTCATTTTGTATCACTCTCTGGTCATTTCCAATCTAACCTAACCTAACCTCCTACCTCGGGGAAAAGACAAGTCCAACTAGTCAGTGTTTTGTACCACATCCACACAAGTCAATTCATACAAAACACTGGTACAAAAAGACCAAATTCTCCACACTCATAATGCATCCTAGTCATATCTGCAGAGTTATTGCAATCCCGAAAATGTTATGGGCTGGTATACAAGTGTTTATAAATCACTGATGCAACGAAGACCAAGACGCAATAGTGTGCTTTTTTTTTTTTTTTTTTTTTTTTTTTTGTATCCTTGCTTTGACCTCTTGCTTTCAATGTCATAAGTTTTCCTAGTGTCTGATTCAAGATGTTTACCAGCCCGCCCCACCACGCTCTTCAATTAATTCCTGTCACATCACCCGGCATTACAGACAGACAATCTGATCCCTCCCTACAACCCATTAATAGGTCACACGTACGCCACCATAATGAGAGGGAGTAATGCTAGAAGATTAATGAGTGTGGGTATGAAGGATTAAGATACTGGTAATAGCGAGGAATGATTAACCTACAGCTACACCAAATATTTCAGAGCCTAAGCCAAAAATCGGTGATGAATGGGACTGTAGACAAGATGAATTGTAAATAGGGTAGCAAATGAGTGAAACAGACTGCGCTATGCATTACGCTTATACCAGGATAAAATAAACTGGAAATGGAGTAAAATGTAATGCAGATAGAGAGAATGACCTCCCCGAGCATTACACAACGGTCCTACAATACTAAAAAAGAAACTACAACAGTCGTAAATTTTAACACTAGTCTGACAATCGTAGTTACAGCTTGTGGGTATTACGTAGTACTGTACACCTGCCTTCTGCCTCACCTGTGTGCTATGATCTCGCCCCAAGAGGCTGTATGGGGTTTCCACTTTTGACATGGTGAAGGAGCGCTGTCTTCTTGGCACTGGCACTGACCCTGGCGGCTGGCTAACTCGATGTGATGATGCTTAGGGTTGCCAGAAGAAAGATGGGTTCTTCCTTATAGTTGCCAGTGAGGGAAATTATTGAGTCTTAATTAGATGTTTTAGTCTTTGTAGCTTTGCTTTTTTATATTCATTCATCTATTGGTTCTATCATGTAAGTTATTGGATAGGTCTGTTAATGGTGAGAGTGGTTGTGTAATGCTATTTTCTGTGGTTTTATAATACTTGTCTAGTCAGGGTAGATTATGTCTTTCTAACGGCTCTCCGTGGTAACAGGTTTATCAATAACGCCCAAGTTATACTAGTTTTCCTCCATTATCTTTCCTTTAATTGCACGATAATATAAGTAATTTTTTCGTCATTTCTATTTCTGTTTGCATATTGTTTAGATTGATAGTGTTATTGTGTAAATGATGATAATTGTTACTCTCGTATTTGGGAATAATATTAACTCGAAGAGGCGCTGCCAAAAATCCATGAGTGATGATAATTCTGAATTGTGTTATCCTATTTCAGTTGTTTGGAGAGAAATGCCCAAAATGTTGAAAATGAAGGAAATAAAAGTGTAGTGCGGTGGCGCCTGGCAGCTCGCCCTTCTGTAGCTTGCCGTGAGAATAATTACGTCACTGATGTATTATGAGAGTCGACATGTTTAACTACTAATGTACTTTTGGTAATCAAAACCAGTGATCATTGTGTACTTGGAGTAGTTTGCTTGATTTGGCTTTACCTGATGTCATCGACCTATTGCAGTGAAGAAAGTTAAATAAAGATGATAGTAGTTAGGTAGGAAAGAAAGAAGAAACAATATAAAAGTGGAACCTGACGGCCTTTCCTTAGACCAGTGGTTCTTAACCTGGGTTCGATCGAACCCCAGGGGTTCGGTGAGTCAGTTTCAGGGGTTCGGTGGTTTGGTTCACCCCACTAGTATGATTCGTGAAGTCACGCTCTGCTTGGCCATCATTGGCTGCAGCTGATCACGCCACATCGCTTGGCCTTGATGTCTGAGCTGCTGGCAACTTGCTCCACTCAGTAGTCGACTTGTAACTGTCTTGATCGCACGTAATTTGTGATTTTTTTTAATACTTCAAACCCTTGATACTTATACTATGTCGAGCGAAAAAAGGAAGTGGTCGGACGAATACGTGCAGTATGGATTCCCGTGTATAACGGAACGTGATGGGAGTCAGTGTCCTCAATGCATGATTTGCAATGCCAAGTTGAGTAATTCAAGTCTGGCACTGGCAAAACTAAGGGAACACTTCCTAAAGCTGCATGGAGATGGTAAATACAATAACATAACGCTTGCTGAATTCAAGGTGAAGAGCGCCAGATTCGATGAAAAGGCTACTCCGTCTGTTTTTGGCTTTGTACCCATAGACAAACCGGTCTTAACAGCATCATACGAAGTTGCGTACTTGATTGCAAAGCAGGGCAAACCATAAAACCAGCTTTGTTAAAGATGGCGAATATCATGCTGGGAAAAGCTGCTGAAAATAAGTTGTCCCAAATTTCTCTTTCAAATGATGCCATCAGCAGCAGAATAGATGACATGAGCAATGACATATTGGCTCAAGCAGTTGCAGATCTGATTTCAAGCCCAGTAAAATTCAGCCTCCAACTAGACGAGACCACCGATGTTTCCAGTCTATGCCAGCTTGCTGTGTTTGTGCGCTATGTGAAAGACGACATGATAAAGGAAGACTTTATTTTGTAGGCCTCTCACAAAAACAACTAAAGCAGCCGACGTGAAGAAACTTATGGATGACTTCTTCAGAAACAATATTCTTTCGTGGGAAATGGTTTCTACAGTTTGTTCGGACAGAGCTCCAGTCATGTTGGGATAAAAATCTGGTTTCAGTTCGCTGGTGAAAGCTGATGCACCACACATCATTGTTACGCACTGTGTTCTACACAGGCATGCATTGGCAACAAAAAAATTGCCTCCAAAACTCGTAGAATTATTAAAAATTGTAGTGGAATGTGTGAACTATGTGCGAAACAGTGCTCTGAAGCACCGCATCTTCAAAGAGCTGTGTAATGAAATGGGCTCTGAATTCGAAGTGCTTCTGTACCATTCAAACGTTTGCTGGTTATCTCCGGGAAAGGTGCTGAATCGTGTTTTTGCCATGCGTGTGGAATTTGCCCTGTTTTTGCGAGAGCACCAACACTGTCATGCAGATTACTTTGAAGATTCTGAGTTCATTCTCATTTTGGCGTACATGGCCAATATCTTCAATGCTCTCAATAATCTCAATCAACGGATGCAAGGCGGTGGAGTCAACATAATCGAAGCGGAAGAAAATTTGAGAGCTTTTAAAAAAAAGTTACCGTTATGGAAACGACGAACAGAGAAGGATAACTTTGCAAACTTTCCCCTGCTGGATGACTGTGTAAGTAAGATCGAAGACATTTCTGTACCCGGTGAACTGAAGCAAGCAATTGCTATACATGTATATGCGCTTAGATGAGCTCGCAGTCTCTCGACGGATACTTCCCCACCAGGGAGTCATATCCAGCATGGGTGAGACAGCCGTTCACGTTTAGTGTTGCGACAGCAGATGTCAATGATGAATACCTGGACGAAATCATTGAACTGCAGCAGAGCCAGGTTCAACAGCAACTCTTCAGAACAATAATGCTCTCAACGTTTTGGTGTCACCAAATCGTAGCGTACCCTCTTATTGCCAAGAAAGTTCTCGAGATACTCATACCATTTGTTACAACATATCTTTGCGAGCAAGTCTTTTTTGAGGATGGTAGACATAAAAACGAAGAAAAGGAACAGACTTTGTTGCGAAAATGATATGAGAGTGGCACTTGCCAAGGTGAAGCCGCGCATTTCTGAAATGGTCTCTGAGAGGCAACAGCAAAAGTCACATTGATTTGCCAGTAAGTATTCATAATGTTTTTGTTTTTTTGTGAAATTCAGTATTTTTTTTGTTTTGTTCTTTGAACGCAGTGATTTTGTGTGCAAATGATGCATGGTACAATTTGTGCACTAATACAGTATATAGTAATTATAGTTAAATACATAGGTTTTGAATTTGAAGGAAAAAAAAACATTTTATTTTTCCAACTATGAAGGGTTCAATGAATGCATGTATGGAACTTATGGGGTTCAGTACCTCCAACAAGGTTAAGAACCACTGCGTTAGACATATAAAAAGAACAAGGTAATGAAATATGCAAATAGAAATTCACATGGAGAAACCTATCAGTATATACAAACTGTGGAATGGCGAATGGAAGACAGGCAGACACTGATTTACACGTACTAGCGTCTGGTGGGTATGGTTATCGCATCCACTTCGTCAGCAACAGTGAAAAAAAAAAAAAAAAAATAATAATAATAATAAAAGGAAAAGAAAGCACCTTCATCAATCAATATGATTTGAGACAGTACATACAAGCAAAGACATTTTTTTCAGTTTCCCTTGTCTTATCAAAGATGCAGCGCAGCTATCAGCCTATCACACAACGAGGACTATTTGAAGTATTGTTGGTTGCTCAGGAGATTGTTAACGAGGAAAACACGTTCCTAATTTACTGTATGAGGACTGCATTTAACAATGATAGTTTCTTGGTTTACATAGTGGTCCACGAGACATGTCTTTCTACCGGGAGTGACGTGCGTGCGTTGATTGGTGTGTGTGTGTGTGTGTGTGTGTGTGTGTGTGTGTGTATACAGCTCTTGCTCTGGGGAAGATTTGTGGTGCTTCGTGCAGGGCAAGGGCAGGCAAGCAAGTGATCCCATGTTATAACAGTAACTTCCACACACTTATAGTTTATCGCCGAAACGGTTCGTGTTATCGATTTATCGGTTATTGGGGTAATTGTTAGTGTCAATGAAGAAAATGTACAGGTAACACAGCAATACAATGATCTTACTTTTCTCGCTGTACTTTGATGCATAAAGCCATTTTTTCCTATTGTTTTTTGATACACTGATCTTTAACTAATAACAACAGTTCAAATGATGATAGACGTGCAGTGAACATGAGTAGAATTATATCTACAATGTAATTTTAGATCCGCTTTATAATTTTTTTTTATCAATACGTTACAAAGTTGATTTAATTTTCTATGCAAGTATGGGAAGCTGGCCAAGGATAACAAAGACAATTAAATAAAACCACTACTAATTTGCCAGTCTCCCTATGTGTCGTTTAATAGTTCAAGTGAAGCGGAGGGAGTGATTTAGGTCATCGCCCGCACCCATGTCCTGAAAAAAAGATAATGAAAAGAAAATCGAGCACTTTTTATCATTGTCTTATCTGTGCAATATGCCACAAGTTTTATCTAGTTATTCAAGTGGAGAAAACAGCGATACCCAATACAAATGATATCTCTCTGGCATTACTCTGTACCTGCCAAGCTCCTACACTGAAAACTAACACACTGACGGAGAGAGAGAGAGAGAGAGAGAGAGAGAGAGAGAGAGAGAGAGAGAGAGAGAGAGAGAGAGAGAGAGAGAGAGAGAGAGAGAGAGAGAGAGAGAGAGAGAGAGAGAGAGAGAGAGAGAGAGAGAGAGAGAGAGAGAGAGAGAGAGAGAGAGAGAGAGAGAGAGAATGTTAAATCAATTCAATATATAGAAAACTGCAGTAAAATAAAACAAAACCAAAAAAATCAGTTGATAAATATATATGTATACTTCATTAGAAAATAAAAGGAAATTAAAAAAGGATGATACTACTACTACTACTACTACTACTACTACTACTACTACTACTACTACTACTACTACTACTACTACTAACCCTACGTTTATTATACATTCAGTCATACCAGAAAACATTTTGTCTCCATTTTCCTTCTTTCATTTTCTTTCTCAGTGGCACGTAAACTTAAATAAATTGTCAAGGCAAACCGTATTACAAGCGCATCTGGTAGAGTCACGTACGCTAAAAATAGAGCAATGTCCGTCTCTTTTATTAAATTTTCTCATTCTGAAGTTTGAAGTTAGTTAAATATTGCTTGTGGTAACTTTTCTTCTCATTTTCTCTTTATTATTCTCTCTCTCTCTCTCTCTCTCTCTCTCTCTCTCTCTCTCTCTTTCTCTCTCTC
>CM035183.1:11853013-11869579 GCA_020233015.1 Callinectes sapidus
GAACTCAGGATAGATAAAGTTTAGTTGGGTTTTTCACAAAGGATGTGTTGCCGGGAATTTTCAGTTAAAATAGGATAGAGCGAGTAACTTTATGTATGTATGTGCTTTGAATGTCATGTTTTCATTGTGTTTTGTTTAATTTTGGTTTAGATATTTTGAATTTTGAGAGAGAGAGAGAGAGAGAGAGAGAGAGAGAGAGAGAGAGAGAGAGAGAGAAGGGAAGAGAAGGAAAGAAATTATTATTATTAGCAGTTATATAGTAAGCAGTAGCAGCAGCAAGTAGTAAAAAAAAAAAATACTTGGAAAAAATATTAGTAGCGGATGAGAGCAGGAGACGGAGGACCTTGGGCAGTAAAATTGACGCATTTAAAGGAACGCACGTACTTAACAAAGGCTGTCAACTACCGCCGGATGCGCCTCCTCCTCCAGAACACTCATTAAACTTCAAGGCATAGAGAAAATTAAGAATTCAAATGAGTCGAGGAATTCTGAGTATATGTCGCAATGTGTGGCTTCCTCCCTCTCTCTCTCTCTCTCTCTCTCTCTCTCTCTCTCTCTCTCTCTCTGTCTCTGTCTCTGTCTCTAAGAATAGTGAAATAAGAGAAATTTGAACTCAAGGGAAGGAAAATCACGAAATATTGAATCCATGAATACAAATGAAGATAAAAAAAAAAAAGGGAGCTACATGACTAAGAGTTAAATGAATGAAGATGGAAAAAAAGAAGTGGAGAAAGTAAAAAGGATATTGTAAAAGGAAAAAGAAAAAAGAAGTACCGGAAGAAGAAAATGATACATAGAAGAGAGGAACAAGTAGTAACAAGAAACAAGGCAGTCTTGATTAGATCCAACTATTCCTGTTGATAATTATTTCCATCTTGATAGTCGTTATAACTTCCCTTGTTCTTTTTTTTTTTTTTTTTTTTTTTTCATCTTCCGTGAGATAAAGAAGAATAGAGATACTAACTAACCGAACACGAAATGAAAAAAAGGACTTAAAATGATAAAGTAGATAACGATAAGTAAGTAGTTAAGTTGTAAAGTGAAATAAAGAAAAAAAAACGATGCTAACTAACCAGGCACGAAATAAAGAAAATAGATAAAATAGACAAGGATAATTAAGTAGTTAGGTTACAGAATGAAATAAACCGGGGGGGGAGGGGCGTGGAAGGGAAGACAATACTGACTTACCGGGCACGAAATAAAAAAGAAAAGAGTTAAGGATAATTAGTTACGTTACAAAGGAAAATGAAGACAGGTGATAGATAATTCACAGACAAGCGACAGTGTTAATATGCATAATGGCAACATCAATGGCGTGGCTCCGATTACAGTCTTTTTGGCACAATTATATGCATATTTTGGGGGGAAAAGGAAGAAAAAAAAACTAATCGTGTGTTTAAATGGAGGGAAAAGCTGGAAATTAAACAAAGGGGGGAAATAAGGAAATGATAATCAGCTGTTTACACCACTCCCATCAGCAATGTAACTTAGCATCAGTAACCACACGCCGAACTCAGTCACTCAAGTCATATGAATAAATGCAATGATGAAGCAAAACACCATTGAAATACTGCCCCCCAAAATAATAAATAAATAAAACCAGAAGAAAGACTATGCAAACATTAAATCACTCTTGAGTAAATCATTTCCTACTGGTAAATACAATAGAAACACATAAAAAACACGTGATTTAACCTCAGTGAAAAAAATAAATACGAAAGAAAAGTAAAGCAAACTCTAATAATTATAATAACACTCGTCTCATAAGGACTGCTTTCCAAAGGCCACAGAGATGATTAATCCTCTTCTCAAGATTTTTTTTTCACCCTACAAGGTCACAGAACCCTTGTTTAATCCTCTTCCCGGGACACATTTTTATCATGAAATTTAAGTGTTATTAGACGATTTTACTGACATTAGATAGGGTTTATGGAAGTCAGAAGATAAATTACCAGAATCTGTACTATTGAAATCGCTACACGAGTTTCTGAAGCTTTTTAGAACAGAAAAATAACAAGCAGAATAAATATGAAAATGTATTCAAATACTGAAGGGATTAAAACCTTGCAGAACCTAATCACTCACTAAACTAACTAAAACATTCGAGATAAAACACATGATACTTTTAAAATCACTAAATCATCACCACTTTCATCCTTTCAAGGCGCGGTGATGAGGGAATGTTGAAATACCGGACTTTCGACATATTTTCTCTTCCCTCCACGTGTCCACCACCAGAGTAAGTTGACCTTCCTCGCGCCACGGCCAGAGGGCAGCACGGGGTGGGCCCTCAACCTGGCCTGGGCTTCCTAGATGTCAGTCTCCACAGTGGGTACTCTTTGCTTACGAACCTGAGGGAGAGGAGTGCGTTAAAATTTGCTGCACAGAGAGAGAGAGAGAGAGAGAGAGAGAGAGAGAGAGAGAGAGAGAGAGAGAGAGGTTTCCTTATAATATACAGAAAACAACGAAGGAAAAATTTTCATGATTTCATTACTCCCAAGAAAGAGAGAGGAAGGAATGCCTGGGTGCGTGGCGTGGATACATGTAGTGGGTAGCGTGTTTTCGAGGCCACTGTGATGCGCATGTCCTGCCTTGGATGACTCGTGGTGTTCTAATAGTTACAACCACTGCCTAAGAATATTAAACTCATATTCTCAAACACTTCTGTCCTTCACCTCCACTATGTCAGAGGGTTCAATAGCTCAACAAAAAAAGCCCCACTTAGATGCCAGTCCCCGAGCAGTTTTCTCTCACAGTTATTATATGGTGTGCAAGTGTAAGGTTTTTCAAAGATGCCGCTCATAGTAAAGTAAAATGAAGTGAGCGCCTCGTTGTACCTGCAGTGAACATTTGCCAGTAAAAATTGTACTCAAACCTCGCTCATTTTCACTAAGTACGATGTAGTTTAAGGGAATAAGTTTATGGATGAGGATGATTGGTGAAAATAGGCAGAGGTGTTCACATAGCGACTGCCACGAATAGGTCTAACGGCCTCTTGCAGCTTCCCTCATTTTCCTATGTTCTTATAAATGATTCTTAGTATGTCAGTTCAACACTCAGACAACTGTGAAATATTTGCTTAGACGTGCAGAAAAAAAAATGCGTTAGTTCAGTTTTGTGTTTTCTAGGTTATCATTACATATTTAAAAATCCAGCACAAAAATAAGACAGAAAAAACGAGTAATTTTAAGAAAAGGTATTTAGCAATCAAAGGGTTATTAAAGGTCTTTCTTAGAACACCGATTACATTGTGGTGGTGGTGGTGGTAGTGGTGATGATGATGTACATTCGTGGGAAAATATGTAAGAATGGAAAAAGGTCAGTAGGGAGGGAGTGATCAGAATAGGGAAGGAAGGAAATGAGGGAGGCGGAAAACAGGAAGGAAAAAAAAAAAGAATAGTTAGTATTGCGCAATACACACACACACCATGACAAAGAAAAAAATTAACATGGCGAGAACAATAAGAAAAATAAAGGAAGGAAAGTAAAGAAAGGATAGAAACTGAAGGCTTGGAAGGGTGGGAGGGGGGGAGCAGAGTGAGTGTGGTGATACGAGGAATAGAAGGAAAGGAAGGGTGGGAAGAGTATGGGAGTGCCGGGCTTTTTGATGATGAGAAGGAAAATGAGTATGAGAACGAGGTGAGAGCAGGAAAACCAGAAAAGAAAGAGAAGTGAGAGGAATGTTGATAATTTAGACTGGTAAAGGAGAAGGGAAAGAAAGACCAGGTGAAAGAGGAGAAATGGAAGGAGGAAGAAGAAAAGCAATAGGAAACGTAATAAAAACTGAGTGAAATTTTACATGGACAGAAGAGGAAAACCAGAAAAAAGGAGAAATGAGAGTAATATTGATAATTAAGACTGGTAAAGGAGAAGGGAAAGAAAGACCAGGTGAAAGAGGAGAAATGGAAGGACGAAGAAGAAAAGCAATAGGAAACGTAATAAAAACTGAGTGAAATTTTACATGGACAGAAGAGGAAAACCAGAAAAAAGGAGAAATGAGAGTAATATTGATAATTAAGACTGGTAAAGGAGAAGGGAAAGAAAGACCAGGTAAAAGAGATGTGGAAGGAGGAAGAAGAAAAGCAATAGGAAAAATAGCATAACTGAGTGAAACATTACATAGATAGAAGAGACAAAACGCCAAGATAAAAGGAGAAAGAAGATAAGCAATGGAAGTATAGAATTGGGGACAAAATAGTAAGTGGAAGATATGAATAAAGTACTGAAGTCATGAATAGTAAAGCCACGTATCATTCCTCCGATAAGGTACTCAACAACGCAAGAACATTAATGGGATGAGTCAGTGTGGTAAGACATCAATACTTCCTCCTTTAGAGAGAGAGAGAGAGAGAGAGAGATAGGGGGGGGGGGGGCGTGAATAGACATAAAACCAGATAAGAAAAAAGAAGGATAGATAGAACGAAGCAAAAGGACAAACAGAAGCAAAACAAACTAGACGAAAAAACACAAACCGAACAAAAAAAAAGACACCAAAAAACAAACAGACATAGAAACTAAACCAAAAAACAAACAAGCAAAAACAAAGACAAAACAGACTTTCATCTTTAGGGGGACTAGCAAATCAGTTTTTTTTTTTTTTTTTTTTTTTTTTTTTGCATCGTTTTTTGTTACCCTTATCCAGCTTTTTCCCTCTTACAAAATGAATAAATAAATAGAATAGAATAAAAAAAGAGGATTAAAAAGAGCACCAACCTTTACCTTGTGCGTGAAGGGCCCGACGACACAGCAGAAGACAAACATGAAGATTAACTCGATGAGGGTGAGAATGATGCCCGCCACCAGGAACACTTTATTTTGGTCGTAGTTGTGACGGTTCCAAAACTGGTGGTAGTGGCGCGAAGTCTCCAGGACCCACACCGTAATGAAGTAACCATTCAGACCCACCACCGCCAGAGCCTTCGCCAGCCACGCCCACACCAGCCACCAATTGTACTGTGGAGAGGAAGGTGGGTGGTGGTAGTGAGTTAAGATGGTGGTGATGGTAGTTTCATGTAAGAGTCAAATGTTTCGTGTTTGTTGTTGTTTTTGTTGCTGTTGTTGTTGTTAGTTGTGCTGAAGGTACGTTAAGGAGAAGATAAGTGGGTGGTGGTGCTTGTGGTTGGTTGTAGATGATCGTGGTAGTTTAATGCAGGAGTCATATTTTTCGTGTGTTTGATGTTTCTATTGTTGTTGTTAGTTGTGATGAAGCAAGGTGGTGGTAGTGGTGGATGTAGTGGCGGTGGTAATGGTTGTTTTATGCAGGAATTCAATTTTCCTTATTGGTGTTTGTTTCCCCGAGGCACATACCTTTCTGAGAGCAATGATGAGCAGAATGGCGAAGATAATGCACACCACTCCCTCTCCCAGGCCAAGGTTCACTCTCTGGCTGTGATCTGAGGAAAGGGATGTGACATAGTACACAAATAAATCCCATCCCTGCCCAATACAAGCAGAATTAGTTGAGTTAGCCTTACAACTAAGTTTACGTCACGTTTTCTCTTTCCATCGCTACAAGAATTAGTCGTCTCATTTACACGATTATGAACTGAACCTAACCTCATTCCTTCCCAATACAAGAAGAAAGAGTCCAGTTACTCCTATTACTCCTACAATTAAGCCAATGTTTTCTCTTTCCACCACTTCAAGAATTAGTCTTTTCATTTCCACGATCATCGAGTGAACCTAACCTAACCTCTGTTTATCTATATGAAGACAAAAGACGAGCAACGCAACAGGCGAAGGTAAAAGGCAAGGTGGCTACACTCACTGGTCTCCTCAAGATAGTAGCGGCACCACCTGATCCCGTGACTCCACCGGCAGTTGAAGTGAGCCCCGAACTGGTAACCGAAGAAGGCGAGGGTGGCGAGGCCGTGGAACTATGCAGGCGTGGCGAGACAGATGAGAGAGAAAGATTACTTGAAGGCAGCCAAGACAAGGGGCTCATGGATAATTATGTGGTAGTTTCCTAGACAATGACACAATGACAGAATGAAACACTTCACCGCTGCACCTCCACTATTTCAAAAGGCTCCTGTTTAAGTGACACTAGTTTCCAAGGGTATTTTTTTTATGGTTCTAATGACAAATGAACAAGTTTTCTACATAATTGATACGAGAAACACCCTCAGAAACCCGTCTTGTACTCTCTGTGGCTTTTGAAAATAGTAGTGGTGAGATAGCGGAGCGTTTCAGAATACGGACCTTAGGAAAACAGAAAAGATGTTGGGGTTTTAGATACGTTCAAGATGATAGGGAAGAGAATGAGGTAGTGTGGATACGTTGAAAGAAGGAGAAGGTGTAGCTTGTGGGCAGAGTAAGTAAGAAAAACTGGTGCTATTTAAAAGGGATGGTTTGAAATGGATGAAAGAGATATTGTGTCATTGAATGAGGGAAAATGATGGCGAAATAATTTGATGTGGTTGTTAAAAGGAACAGAAAAGTGATGAAGTTCAAAGTAATGAATAAAAGTATGTAAGGACAATGAAGTGGTGAAATGTAAGGATCACACACACACACACATCCTGTACAATGAAGCCTAAAATAAACATTCGTCTATGTGTAAAATTCAAAGAACAGAAAGAAAGAAAGGAAGGAAAGAAATGAGTAAAGTTACACTAAATATTGGATGAGGGAATGAAAGTAAACCAGAAAACTAAACAAAAATTCATAATCATGATATATTAAAAGAGAAGGAATTAGGTAGTATTATATATTAACAGGATAATAATGTAGTATTTGATATGACACGGGTTTCAAAGGTATTTTTTACGGTTCTGGTGGCATATTAACAAAATTTTTACATTAGTAGCAAGACAAACACTTGAATACCGCGCCATTGAAAATAGTGGTGGTGAGAGTAAGAATGTTTTAAGGGTGTTTTTTACAGCTCCAGTGATAAATAAACAGAATTTCTTCGTTAATAACATGACAAATATAATCAAGAACCAGGCTAATCATCTCTTTGGCCTTTGAAAATAGATATGTTGAAAAGAAAACATTTTTGAGAGTGTTTTTTTATGGCTCTAATAACGCAATTACAGGAATTTTATGCCAATATTAAGACAAACACTTGAAAACTCGTTCAATCGTATCTGTAGCCTTCAGAAATAGTTGTGGTCATGATTTAATGTGTTTACAGTTCTAGTGCCACATTATTAAGGTTTGTACGTTAGTAACAGGACAAACGCTCTTGAAAACTCGGTTAATCATATCTGTAGCCTTTGAAAATAGTTGTGTTCATGACTTAATGTTTTAAAGAGTGTTTTTACTGTTCTAGTGACACAAGCAGAATTTCTATGTTGATATTTTGTGTCGTTGAATGAGGAAAAATGATGGCAAAATATGAAGTGATTATTTAAAGGAACATGAAAATGATGGAGGGAGTTCAAACACTTGATCATATTTGTGGCCTTTGAAAATAGTCTTGGTGAGGTTAAAGAACTTGTGAATATGGATCGGACTTCGGAGAATCAGCTGGGGAAAGACAAGCTGTCCCTAGGGAGCACTACGGTAGATGTGGTTGTCAACTCACCAAGTCCAGCACGCCAAGGGTCACGCCGCAGTTGGCAACACACGGCAGATTGAAACCCATTGTTGCTTGCTTGTTCCTGTTGCTGCTGTTGTTGTTGGTTCTTGTTGCAGTAGGTGGTGATGCTAAACTAGAACTTCTTTGCTATTATTATTATTTTCTATTTCTTGTTATTTCTGCACTTTTTTAATTGTTAGCAGTTTTCTTTTCTTGATTTCTGATAGTATATTTTATTCTATTTTATTTCATCTACTTCCACGTTTCTTGAACAGCAACTATTTTTTCTTCATTCTTATACTTTCACCTTTTGGACAATATATATATTTTTTCCCCTCTCTCTCTCTCTCTCTTCCTCTCTTCTCTTTCTCAGTCTTTATTCAATTCCACACGTCTTCCTGTTCTTGTCCTTAATCTTGTACTTGTTGACCAGTCTAGGCTGAGATCATGCTGAAATACATCACGCTTATCATAAAGGGAACACAATGGAACAAAAGAAAGAACAAAAAGTATATTGTATCACACCTGACGAGGTATGCTGACTTACAAGTTCCAGCTAACACACAGATCAGCATGAGAGAGAGAGAGAGAGAGAGAGAGAGAGAGAGAGAGAGAGAGAGAGAGAGAGAGAGAGAGAGAGAGAGAGAGAGAGAAATTTAGTCTCAGTCACACTTTCGTATCCTCTGACAAATATTTCTTACTTCACGATTACCTTACAAAACAAAACAAAACAAAAAGTAAAATAGATGCTTAATAAATAACTAACAAACAAGTAAATAAATAAATAAACAGTTCAAACACGCTTGAAACTAGTCCATTTTCTTTTAATTTATCGATCAAAAGGCCCAGTTTAAAGGCCCACATTAAAAGGTGAAGTTTGTATAACAGTAGAGCATGACGTGTTCCGAGAGAGAGAGAGAGAGAGAGAGAGAGAGAGAGAGAGAGAGAGAGAGGGAGAGGGAGGGGAAGAATAAGGGTTAAGGGACAAAGAGAGGGGGAGGGAGAGGGAGTGGCGAAGTTGACAAAGGGAAGTGTGGATGTCGAAGGTAGGTAATTCAGTAACGTGGGAGGAAGAGGAGGAGAAGGAGGAGGAGGAGGAGGAGGAGGAGGAGGAGGAGGAGGAGGGTAGGTGAAAAGAGGTAGATGTGATCAGAAAATGGAGGAATAAAGGAGAGAGAGAGAGAGAGAGAGAGAGAGAGAGAGAGAGAGAGAGAGAGAGAGAGAAAGGAAAAAAATATATTGTTATTCTTATTTGGGTTCCTCTTAACAAATATTTCCTACTTTGTGTGTGTGTGTGTGTGTGTGTGTGTGTGTGTGTGTGTGTGTGTGTGTGTGTGTGTGTGTGTGTGTGTGTGTGTGTGTGTGTGTGTGTGTGTTGCATCTCATCCTCAGTTATTTTCTTCTGTTTCTTTGTTGTTTATATTCGTTACCTTTTTTATTATCATCACTATTTTTTTATTCACCCTTTTATTGAGCTTTCTTGATCCACTTAATGACTTCCGTGCTTTGTTTGCCTCGCTCGTTGTCTGTTTTTGTGCATGTGTATGTATGTATGTATGTATGTATGTATGTATGTATGTTCCGTGTTTGTGAATGCATTCCATAACGGCTTCATCATCTAATTGGCATGTTTCACTTCCTAACAACCTAACAACTCCCTCCTCACTCATTTCCATACTGTTCATTCCTTTCCATCTTTTGCTTTCACTTCTTTGTTCGCCAAGGAGGGAAAGGGGAATGGAGAAATCTCATCCCTTCTTTCCCCTTCCCATCACCTTGTTTTCCTCCTCCCTCTTTCCTCATTCTTTTCTGCCACACCTCGTTATGCAAGCTGTGTTGAAAAATGTTGTTGCATTATCTCTCTCTCTCTCTCTCTCTCTCTCTCTCTCTCTCTCTCTCTCTCTCTCTCTCTCTCTCTCTCTCTCTCTCTCTCTCTCTCTCTCTCATATTAGAAATCGTAATATATATTCTTTTATACTGTGTGTGTGTGTGTGTGTGTGTGTGTGTGTGTGTGTGTGCATGTATGTGTGTGTAATTGTAAGATACACGTCCTATCTTCACGTCTTACTTTCCTTCACTTTATGTACTTCACACTATCTTGAATACTTGAAATCACTCGTAATAAGTTCCACCACTCACTCTCCCTCACCCTCCACTATCTCACAGACTTCACCGCTAACGAACCCACCCATATCAAGACGCTCACTTTACGACGTTCGCGTGTCGCTTACTGCATCCAAAATTTCCCTCGCGGTATGTTAGAGAATCGCCGCTTGGTTGAGCAACACCCTTTCCCCGTCAGCGCAGCAGCACAACACGGGAACCAAAACACAGCCACACAGCACTGGAGAAGCACGTCACACTGCCTCCAAGTCTTCCTTAGCACTACACGTGGCTCATAAAGACTAAACTGACAAGAACGACTGTCCATATTTGTCAACACGAAGGCGAGGTTAGGTAAGGCGCAGCTCGATTGTCTTCTTGTGTTCTCCAACCTTCCGTGGAGACTTAAACGCCAGGAGCCTCACCCCGCTCTTCACTCCTCACGTAAGTCACTTTTCTGGTGTCCGTGCGGGGTTTGGTAACAAGGAAGTGGCGGTGCTGGCGTCCTCATCTCTGTCGCACGATGCACAATCACGAACACTCCACACACACACTCACAACGCCACATATTTGCAACGCAGTGGTGTTATGTGGCGTGTCATGGTGCCAGGGTGAGTGTGGCACCATCTGGAAGTATACCAGGCTGTCATGCTGTACCTTTGAGACTGGAATGTTTACGTGACGCCTTCCTGGAGAGTATGATGCACCCACACCTGTATTCCAGTCCCTTCCACTGCTCCAGCCCACGCCACCCCCTCCCTCCCTTACTCCTGTCACTTTTCCTTTCACCTGTCCGTACCTGCAGGCAGCACGCGGAGTCCTCACGGGGGCGAGACACACAGTGGCACGCACGGGCACTACCTCACCTGTCGCGGCGCAGGAAATAGCGAGGCCAGTGCCAGAATCCAGGTAGAAGGAAGTTTGTTTGATGTTACGTACCTGGGACAACTAAGGGTAGAGTGATCACAATACCTTGGCAGGGGAGCCAGTGAGGCTTTACTTGTCTCGCTAATACTACTGTTCCCTGGGTGCTGTGGGTATTTTTCGTGTGTTTGCTTTATTCATTGGTGGTGCGTGGTGTGGTCTGCAATGCGCTGCGGTGCTTAGAAAGGGTAACGAAAGTGCGGGAAATCGGTCAGGAGGGGGAGAGCTGGAGTCTCCGTAGCGTGGCATTATGTGCGCAGTGAGTCTGGCGCATCTCAGTTGCCTTGTGTTATATATTCACCGCCACGCCTCTCGCTCCCTCTAGCCCCAACGTCTCCTTAGGGATGAATAAAACATCAGCCTCACCCGCACTCGCCACTCCGAGGGGGAACGTGACTGGTGAGAAGCACAGTAACTCAAAAAGGGGAGCAGATTATGGAATATGAATATGAGTGTTGCAGGGAAGTGCAGTGTGCAGCAGCCCCTCCCTTCCCTTCCCTCCATCCCCGCCTACCTGTCTGTAACAAAGCCGGATTTCCGCCCCTGAGGGAAGAAAGTTGCCCTCCGTCTCGCCACTTACCTGCAGGTAGCGGGGAGCGTGTGGTGAGTGTGGTGCGAGGTGAACGGCGAGTGATGAGGTGCGCGGGAAAGATTCTTTCTGATACCGCCGCGATGAGGGAATGAATACCCAAGGCCACGATGTTCCTGTGATGACAAGCTGTCCCCGCGAGTTCCTCGAAGCGGGAGATAAAAGTAGGAAGGTTGTAGTGGACTGTTAGTCTACAGTGTCTGCTGTTCAGCTCTCCAAGGGACAGCAAGAAGCACCAGGCAGGGGCAGGAAGGCGTGTGGCGGGAGGGTGGTTGCTGGGCTTGCCTTCCTCGAGCCTGAGCAGCGAACTTGTCTTACTGCCGTGTTTACATTACAACTGAACTCCACCCTTCGCCCGCCGCTCGCCCTTCGCACCCCTAGCATGCGTGGGTCCACCCAGTGGCAGGCGTCAATAATTATTGATATTGGACCTACTCGCAATACGCTCACACTGCCAACACGTGACCACCTCACTGTTGTTTGGTGCAGCGCCCACACCCACAGACCTGTTGGCACACACACACACACACACACACACACACACACACACACACACATTCGTGTTTATAATATATACAAGAACTTACTGTTTATGCTTTAAATCAAATTCGAGAAAGAAGATATCTATTAAAGTTTATTTCAACATTTCAAGAGTTCTCCAACACATACATAACGGTGCCGCATGAACAAATACATAAACTAACATTAGCAATAGAGAGATCGTGTGATAGGAATCTTCGGAAACCAGTGCAAAAAAAAAAAAAAAAAAAAAAAAAAATTATCTACGGTAAATCACATGTAGGTGGTGGTGCCCTTGTGTAGACTGCCCACAAGTCCCTGAGTCCCCACGCCCACACCATGCCTCACACCTGAAGACACCGGAAGCCACTAGTCAGCGGGAAAGCTTCCGTGCCAGAGTGGGAGAGGTCAAGGCCACGAGGTGCAATGCATCCCCGCGGCGCGGCGTGAGGCATCTCAAGGAGTGCCACACTACCTCACCACGCGGGAGGCGTACTCAGCCACGTGCATCACGCCCCAAGGCCCCGCCACGTGCAGGTTGGCGGCACGAACGTTTGGGTTGATGTAGGCATTGTGTAGCTCTGCCACACCCGAGGAGCAGGCAGCCGCTCCGTCCCCCGTGCTGGCCAGCTTGCCGATCCAGTACTCGTTGCCTGGCATGGAGTTGCCGTCCCAGGCGTAGCTCACCACCAGCAGCGTCCCGGCAGGGACAGGGTCATGCAGGGACCTCTTGGAGAAGTGCACCACCACTTGTGTGCCGGGGAACACTTGGCCATTCCGCACGCCGTGGCACTCCGCGGCGTCTATCCAGCTGAAGTCAATGTGTGCCACGTGTGAGACGTCGGTGGCCTTGATGGCGTCACCCCAGGCATCGACGAAGAGGGCGTCCTGGCGCGGGGAGGCGCGCCACACCCCCAGGCCGAGCCCCACTACGTGCACGTACGCCTTAAGGCCCGCCGCCACGGCACGCCTCTTGGCCTCTCCCAGCAGTGTCTCCGCCGCCAGCTGCATCCTGGCCTTGTAAGCCGCCACATTGAGGCGAGTGGTGTTGTTGACGAATAGGAAGTCGTCGCCCACCGCCGGGCCCTCGCCCTCCCACACGGGCTGTGTCACGCCCCACAGTCTGCCCCACAGATGCTGCAGGTGCTGGCCGTCCCGCGAGGGCCCGTAGCCAGCCAGGCGAGTGTTCTGCTTGGGCGTCACCACACAGTCCTGCCACTCCATGTAGCCCGCCTTCTTCAGCCTGGCACCCACCATGCCCACGATGATCCCGGATTCCTGAAAGCTGTCCTGCGTCCCAGGGACGCCCCGGTTTTTGCGGCTGCCGTCATTGACGAAAAAAGAAGCCGAGGAGACGGAGAGGAGAGCGGAGAGCTTCATCTCATCGTAGCTGAGGTAGTCCCTCAGGCAGAGCGGCGGCGCCTCGTGGTTGCTACCTATCCTCTCGAAGCCTCCCTTGCCACGCGTACCGTCCCGTAGCAGGTACTGGTCGTCACGCCCGAGGAAGGTGACAGGTCGCTTCAGCAGCAGCCGGTCCACCAGGTCCAACAGGCTCATCCCTTCATACACAGCCCTGAAGGAACACAGTAGGCGATAAACACTGCCGCTGCATCGCGACAAGGACGACAACAAACCCCGCCTTAACTGTACTGACGGACACAAAAACAATTGGCCGGACGTTCCAGAATAGAACATCAAGCACTGGTGATGAAGAACAAGGAGAAAGGCAGAAGCAAGCGAGGCCAAAACGAGAGAGGCACGCAAGGTCACAAGGAAAGTCAAACAAAGTTAGTTGTAAACCAACACGGAAGAGGCAGTGAATGAAGGACTCGCCAGGGCACAAAGACAATACCCACATGCACGTGGAACACATAACACGTGTGTGTATGTGTGTGGGGGGGGGGGGGAAGGGGCGGTGAAGGCCACACCCACACGCAAGCACGTGGGCTACTCACTTCTCGGCGCGTGTGCCATGTGCCTTCTTGAAGTGCAGGAAGGCGGCGAACAGCGGCAGACAGCGGTGGTGCAGTAAGGGGTAGGCAGAGTTGATGTGCGTCTCCAGATCTCGCGGGTTTTTACCATTCTAGACACAAAGCGAGAAATTAGTACCCGGAAAAGCAAAGTTGTAACAAAAAGAATTTAATTGAGAAGAGGTGCGCAATATATAGTGAACAAATTTCTAGAACAGAAGAGAATGAGAAGCTGACGGATATTCCCATGATTAACATAGCAGAACATTAGATAGATAGAAAAAAAATCGTCACCTGAACCTGATGAAACATCCAAGAGTACTTAGAATACATAGATGGTTAGTAAGCTGTTAGCATCGGTCTTTAAAGATGTCACTAGCTTCAGGTGGGCTACCGCTGATGTGAAGGCAAGCCAATGCTGTACTCATGTTAAGAAGAGATAAATAAAGCTCTACCATTTAATTATAGACGTGTCAACTTAACTACAATCATACTTAAATCAACTGAATCAATAATAGCGATGAACATTAATTAAGAAGGATCTAGATAAACATATGTAGACCTGGCGGCCTCTCGCAGCTCCCCTCATTTTCTTATGTTCTTTTGTGAACATAAAGACAATGAGTGAGGAACAACAAACGTTACTGCGGCGTGAAGAAAATAAGGCAAAAGAAAGGAAACCCAGAATAAGGGGGGAAAAAAAGATAGAGCCATAAGACGACCAGCAAGCGTTAAAGTGATGCCATAGAGGACACACGCTAGGAAAATAGATTAAAGTCCAGACGTCAAAGGAAGTGACGGCCGGTGGTGGGATGGTGGCAGGTAAGCAATGAACCTTAACGTGATGTGAATGGGAGAGACAAGGAGATTAAGGGGAGATGAGAGGAAGGCGTAGATGGTCCGAGAGAGGAGTTTGAATGAAAAGGTGGACGAAAGGTCACTGTGGAGAAGAATTTTGTGAGGGTCAGCTACTCTATGTGAACACGGAAAGAAGCTGCAGGAGAGGAACAAAAGAATAGCGTGGTATAAGCAAAAAAAAAAAAAAAAAAAAAAAAAGAAAAGAAAACAAGTCCACTAAAGAATAAAATTACCATGATGTTTGCAAAAGTGAAATTGTTACTCCCAGACGTATATAGGAATGATGTCACCATATCTTGAAGAAAATTGTATGGTTTAGAACGAAGTTGAGAATTGTACCTAGTTTTTTTTTTTTTACGTGTGTGTGTGTGTGTGTGTGTGTGTGTGTGTGTGTGTGTGTGTGTGTGTGTGTGTTTGTGTGTGTGTGTGCTAAAGGTCATATTTGATTCCATAGCAAGTTAATGAAAACAATGGTAGTAACTGAATAAGAAGTGGAAGTTGTAGTGGTAATACTGTAGTAGTAGTAGTGGTGGTGGTGGTGGTAGTAGTAGTAGTAGTAGTAGTAGTAGTCTTTTTTTCATGTAAGAGAGGGAAGCTTGCCAAGGACAACAACAACAACAAAAACAATGGAAATAAGAAGCCCACCAATTTGTTAGCACCCCTTAAAAAAAAAAAAAAACTAAAGAATTAGCCAAAAGTCAGGGACAAATGCCTCGAAACCTCATCTCACCACACAATAGATAACCAAATAGACCAACACCACAACAATCCAACTAAAGCACTCTCTCTCTCTCTCTCTCTCTCTCTCTCTCTCTCTCTCTCTCTCTCTCTCTCTAACCTGGAGGTGTGTCCTGAGTCTGGTGGAGCTGACGGGGAACTTGATGAAGAATTTGGAGCTTGCGTCGGTCACGTGGTCTAGGGCGGCCCGGGAAGGCGGTGAGACGCGTGCCGCTTCCCTCAGATACCCACGCACTTCCTCCTCCTCCTCCCACTTCTGCTGGTTCCCCTTCCCCTTCGCTCTCGCTCCTGTGGCCATTTTGCAGTGAACAGGTCCAAACTTGCTTGTATCTGTAATGTGTGGGTTTTTTTTTTTCTCTCTATTATTTATTTATTTTTCTCAGTCAGTCATGGTAGTTTTACATATATACGTGTTTGTGTTAGAGGAAATGCGATGAATATAAAGCGAATTTTGATTGGAGGATGTCACACACACACACACGTCAGTAGAAATTCAAACTTCATGAGCTGCTCCAGTCGATAAAGCGTATCTTGCTAACCGAGAAGGAAAAGAGAAAGACAATAACAAAAACTGGCAACATCACCCGCACTTCGGTTGCCAGGCCGCCTCTTTTAGTGAAACCTGCCGAGGAATGCCATATTATTTGTTCTCTGTAACACATTATTACTTTCATGTACAGAGCGAGTATTTATATATGTCAATTATGTCTCGTTTATGTTTAAATTGTTGTTTTGTGGTTGTGTGCATCTCTCTCTCTCTCTCTCTCTCTCTCTCTCTCTCTCTCTCTCTCTCTCTCTCTCTCTGATATGACCATGGAGGCACACACATCAACACACGTGATCACCACAAGCACTTGTATCACCTCACCACACCACACGGCACTGCAAACACCACACAGCACATATTTCTCACCCAGTCAACACCGCAGCCTCCCGGAACTAGAATAGGACACGTACTGCACACACCAGCAGCTCACCCAACACCCACGACCCACCACCAGCAACGAGTGAGTGGCGGGCCTGAAAGATACTGCTGATAATGTAGCGGTGTATTGGTGTAGAATGTAGATGGTGCAATGAGAGAGAGAGAGAGAGAGAGAGAGAGAGAGAGAGAGAGAGAGAGAGAGAGAGAGAGAGAGAGAGAGAGAGAGAGAGAGAGAGAGTGAGAGATACAAGGGGATGTGTGACTGAGTTTTAAATATCACAATGATGTGGTTATAAAGCGGCGGACTGAGACAGAGGGGAGAGTGACAGGGAAGGAATAAGGAAGGCAGATTAATTCATGGAGAGAGAGAGAGAGAGAGAGAGAGAGAGAGAGAGAGAGAGAGAGAGAGAGAGAG
>CM035183.1:11870525-11935945 GCA_020233015.1 Callinectes sapidus
AGGGGGGGGATACACGAAACCGTTTTAAATATCGAAAAAATAATAAAAGGGAAAATTACAGAGAACAAGATTCTACATACACTCACGTACGGAGAGAGAGAGAGAGAGAGAGAGAGAGAGAGAGAGAGAGAGAGAGAGAGAGAGAGAGAGAGAGAGAGAGAGAGAGTGTGTAACATGGTGTAATGACGCATGAGAGAGAGTAGGGGGAAGATGAGTAAGAAACGGTACGTGTGTGTGTGTGTGTGTGTGTGTGACTCATCGTTGCAGTCATTCATGGGCTTCCGTTCGCTCCTGGAAGACGTATAAGGAAAGCGAGTATCGACACGTTTCACCACCACCAGGATCACCGCCGCGTGTTGCAAGGTAATAGTTCCCAGTAACTAACTGTAGATACCGCTGAAGTACGAGTGAAGTGCTCCGGTGAGTGGCGACCGTCGCGGGATCAATGAAGCAGCGAAAGGTCAGGATGCAAATGTTAGAACTCAGAATTAACCCCTTCAGTACCGGGACACATATTTACCACCAGTTTTTGGGTGTGATTAAACGATTCTGTTGCCATTAGGAAGGGTCTATGGAGGCCAGAAGATTAATGGTCAGTCTGTACTATTTTAATCCCCACTTGAGTTTATGAAGGTGTGTAAAAGTGACAAATAATAAGCAGAATGAATATGAATATACGTTCCTGTACTCTATGGGGGTAAGCTTTGTGTGGGAGGAGCTAATTTTTCATTCCTGTGATCTTTGAAACATTTACCGGGAGTGTAACGCCTTTTAAAATGTGTTCAGGTACATGGGATATATTTAGGTCAGTCTGGGCACCTGAGAGAAAACGGGATGAATTTACCGTGCACGCCTCCCCGGTGAGTTGTGTGTAATCTGGTGCCGCGGTGCAAGGAAATGAGTCATGGCGTGTGTCGTTGCATCATTGTCCCATTCTGCTCCCCATCCCAAGAATCTGTCCTCGGTCTGATTAGTTAGTAGGCATTTACGTCAGATATAAGGAGGAACCAACCTTGACTAGAACATTTTCACTCACGTGGGAACAATGTGGGAAATATGGTCAAGATATAAAGGTTAGATTCTTAGACCTTACTGAATGATAAAGATAGAAAAAAAAAGTTTCCCATTAAATCTCATCCATAAGAAAGAGTAATTATATAACCAATAACGTTCTAATACAAGGGAGAAACAAAATCTATGTAAAGAAAGAAGACTAGTTTTCGTGACATTTAACTAGGGAATCTTGCCCAAGTCTAGGGAAAAATAATTTTAGGGAATCTCCAAGCACACTCTTACTACTTGGCAACCTTATTCTGTCAGTCCCAGTGCGCATTCGTAAGACCTTCCAACCCCTTCACCGTCTTCTCTTGTGTTTACTACCGTACCTGTGGCTGCCGTATTCCAGTAGCCCCTCATAGGAAGCCCCCACCCTCCTGCCAGTGTTGTGTGTCTGATGTCCTTCTGGCTACGCTGGGAGGGGTGCTGGCGATGGTTTAAGTGTGATTTCTGGTATGTTGTGGTGTCGTGTGTAGTGTTGAGAGAAAACGGATGTTCAAGGGTATGTTTTAGGGGTAACTTGAGTTTTGTTTAGTGATATTATTTGCTCATTCAGCTGTATTTATTCATTCATTTATTTATTTATTTAGTTCATGATCAATACTGAGGCAAGTATGATAGAAAACGAAGGGTGTGGCATTGTTATAAGGGAAGCTGTAGAATATTTTCCTGGTGTACTTTACATTGTTGTTTCTTTTATCATCGTCGTCAATTTTATTCGTGTTATCACCGAGACATGTTGAGGGAAAACGAAGGCCAATGATTTATTTTAACGGAGAACCATGGATTGTTTTCTACTTATGTTTCCTCACTATCCTCGTTACTTCGAGAGAAAACGAAACCTTGTCATTTTTAGGGGTAGCTATTACACTATTACTACCGGAAATATCAAGGGAAAACAAGTAATCAGTCTATTCAAGGAGTAACTATGATAATACAAACCGTGTAACCTGTAGAGCCTTTTGAGTGCAGTGGAGAGGCGGCGCTGAACTTTTAAGAGTGTCCCCTTTGCTCTTCCCACCACGCCCACTCCTCTCCACGCCTCGCACTGCATTCTACAGGTGGGGGGAGAGAGAGAGAAGGTTAACTGGGGAGAGGAATTCAATGTCAGCTCCCCAGACAACCCCTCCAGCCCCCCACAGTATAAAGAGATCCAAGGAAGCCCCAGTAATGTAGGGTCTCTCGTCTCCTCGCAGCCCCGTCAGTAGCGCCGCCATGGAGGAGGAGAGGACGCCACAGGAGCTGCTACAGGAACACTTGGAGGAGCTGGCAAAGGTGGAGCAGCCGCCCGAAGTGACGCTGGACGAGGTGGTCTCTCTTAGTGAACAGTTCCCCGTGCGTTTTCCCACCCAGACAGCTCGCCTTAAGACGCTCCTGAAGGTGAGAGAGAGAGAGAGAGAGAGAGAGAGAGAGAGAGAGAGAGAGAGAGAGAGAGAGAGAGAGAGAGAGAGAGAGAGTGTTGATGATGTGAAAATTCTTGTTCGTGTTCACTATTGCTCTGTATTCAAGTAATGAGATAAATGAACACTGATGCTAGAGTTAGGAGGCGATTTTTCTACCATGTGGGTGTGTTTTGTCATGGGCGTGTCCAGGGCGGCGCGCACGATGAGGCCACACTGGAGGAGCACGTGAATTCTGCCTACCCTGTGGTGCATGAACGAGTCCTGCCGCTCCTGGCCGCCTTCCTTCACTTCAAGAGGAACCACGGCAGGAAGAAGGAGAGGTGAGTCTGGCCTGTAATGTTGTGAGGATACATGACTGTTGGGCGTGCGCGGTGTGCTGCACTGAACCTGAAGGTAAGGGCGTGTAATGCTGATGGCGTGCCTTGTGGCGTCCTTTAAGGGAGGTGTACGGCTCGCTGGGGCTGCTGGACTTGGTGGATCGCCTTCTGAAGAAGCGGCCCATCGTGTTCTACAACCCGAGTGATGTGTACGTCCTGCGTGACGGCTTTGAAGGATGTGACGGCTTCCAGGACATCGGCCATTCTAAGGAGCACGGCAGACTCATCCTGAAGGACTACATGAGCTATGATGAAATGAAGCTGTCGGCCCTCGTGGCGGTGTCCTCACACTCAGTCTTCATTAATGACGGCGGCCGCCACAACCGAGGGCTGCCCGCCACCTCCGATAACTTCGTGCCGAAGGGTGTCATCGTGGGCCAGGTGGGCGCTAGGTTTGAGCGGGAGGGAGTGATGGAGTGGCAGGACTGCGTGGTGACGCCGCACCAAAACACACCCTACCGCGGCTACGGCAAGGAGCCTCCCTCGCAGCCCCGTCTGGCCAGGCTGTGGGCGCACCTGTGGGGTGAGCCTTTCCTTCCCTCGTGGGAGGAGGCCGCCAAGTGTTCCGAGGATGAGTTCGTGCCACATTCCTCAGACTTGCTATTCAACGTTCGGGTGTACAAGGCGCGCATCCAGTTGTCGGCGGAGACGCTGCTGGCGGAGGCTGGTGCTCGGGCTGCTGGTGTGGGCCTGAAGGCTTACGTGCGTGTGGTGGGCCTGGGTCTTGGGGTGTGGAGCTTCATTCCCTGCCAGAAGCAGCTGTTTGTGGATGCCTGGGCCGACGCGCTGGCCGCTGCGGACACGTCTCACATTAGCCACGTGGACTTTACCTGGATCTCAGACGTGACGCGGTGCGGCGAGGCGGGGGACGGGGAGGAGTTCCCGGGTAAGGGCGTCGTCATTCTCTTCACTAAAAGTAGTCTGCACTCGGCGCCATTGCCTGACGGTACTCTCCTGGTGACCAGCTTCGCCTGGGACTCCAACTCTCTTCCCGGCAATGAGTACTGGCGGGGCATGCTCTCAGCTTCCGGGGATCCCGCCGCCGCCTGCTCCTCCACTGTGGCGGAGCTGCACAACTCCCTCATCAACCCGCGCGTCACGGCCACCAACCTGCACGTGGCGTCGTCGGGACGTGTGGAGCACGTGGCTGCCTACGCGCGCCGCAGACTTCAGACTGATGCCGCTCCGCAGTGAGTGGATGACTTGAACGTGTGGATGCTCGGCCTCAGAGAACACGTTTGCGTTGTGGAGGTGAGTGAGCTGTGCCTGTGATATGCTTCAGCCGCGGCCACTCACGCCAGGACCTGAATAGTTCGTGCGCTGTGTTAAAGTGGTGCGCCGCCCTGTGTGTGACACTTCCCTACTCTCTTAGAGAGAGAGAGAGAGAGAGAGAGAGAGAGAGAGAAAGTACGTACTCAGGTTTAAGTTTTTGTGGTTATCTCTGCGAAGCTTCTTTTTTCTGTGTATCCTGTGTATCTGAGAAAGCTTTAATTAATATCACCTTGACGCCAGCCTTAGTGAAGGTCTGGTTTGGTTCTTTTTCATCTTTGTGTAGCATTTAGCTGTACTGTATATCATCTTGACGTGCACTGAAGAATATATTCTAAAACATTAAATCATCCAATAAAACACACCCTTTCAATAACCACAATAGTATTTAACAACAGAAAGAGGGAGAGAATAGAACAGTAATAACGGTAATACTCGAAGAAAAATGTCGGGAATAGATGATAAAGTTTGACGTCAAAAAGTAGAGAAAAAATAATAACTAATAGCTGGTATCTCTCGCATCCTGTCTTCCCCGCAGCTGGCGTGATGCTCTTCCTTTGACGCGCCACCCGAGGCTTAGCAGAGGCGTGGCGGGCAGGGGTAGCGATAGGATAAGACAAAGGACCAAGGCACGAGGATTCAACGCTCTCAGTCAGTCTACTTGCGTTCATTCCTTACCAGTAGTAGTAGTAGTAGTAGTAGTTGTTGTTGTTGTTGTTGTTGCTATTGTTAACTCCTTCAGTACCGGGACACATTTTCATATTCTGCTTACTATTTGTCGATTTTATACAGCTTCAGAAACTCATGTGGAGATTAAAATAGTACAGACTTTTGCCATTATTATTCTAACCTTCATGGTTCCTTCCTAATGGCAATAAAATCGTCATATACAAAACTCATGGTAAAAATGTGTCCCAGTAATGAAGGGGTTGAAGAGTTGTAGTTGTAGTGTACTAAGATGTTCGTTGTGTGTCGGGACTTTATTATTATTTTTTTTTTTTTATCATGGAAAGGATGTGCACCACCACCACCACCACCACTACCACTACCACTTATGGTAATTATGTTTTCTTTTCTTTTTTTATTTTTAGTGTTTCAAGAGTGTTGATGGAGGTAGTGGAGTGAGAAAGGAAATTATATGAAATTTATTGTCTAACTTTACAAAGCACAACTCTTGCACAATCAAAACACGGAAATCTTTGCTGAAATCATATCCAGTGCGACTCAAAGCAACATTATATGAGCGTTTTTTATCGTCACAAATCACTAGAACAATTATAACGCCACACTAACTCACAAAAAGCCAAAACTGTTAATACAACCAGACCAGTAGTTAGTATCAGCTTGAGAAACCCTTCCAATCAGTTGTTGTTGACACTTATGCATTCCCTGTGCTGCTAAACTTGCAAGTGGCGTTCATCTCCACGGTGTCATTAACCACCACGGAGGCAGTGGTCGGCTTCGGCAAGACCCTGCGAATGGCTGGTGGCAGGCAGCGGTGGAGAAGCCTCAGCACGGCCCGGCGGTGGTAGGGGTTGTAGGCCACGAAGATGATCGGGACGACGTTAAGGTAATGCATGAATACCATGTGTATGATGACTGAGGGCAGCTCCTTCTCTGGGAATATGTGCAGTACTATGTGGGGAAAGTCCATGACGAGGAGCACGAGGATGATCAATGTGGTGGAGCGAACCACGTAATCCAGCGACGAGGCACACTTGTTACCAAACACTTGCCTCTGCTGTAAAAGCTGAAAAAGACGTTTGAGGAAGCAACCATTACCTTCATGCTGGCAACATTAGGCCATTCACTGGGAAGCTAATAATTTATTTGACGGAGAGAAACGACAAGAAAATATGTAATTTATGTTTGTACAATATACTAATTTTGTAAACCATTATTTGTTTGATTTTTTTTTTTTTTTTTCTATACAAAGTGGGCATTTTCATGGGAATTTATGGGCTAAAGGAGACCACCTAATGGAGGTCTCCTATCTGAAAGCCCACCCACTAGAGGGCCGTTACCCCGAGTGGACTCCCAATTTCCACTCAGACCGTAGTCAGTATTCGAACGTATGCGCTCGAGGATCCCAAGGCCCCCAGAGCGCAAGCGGTTCCACTGGCTATTTCTGTCTTGTATGCTCCCCTGCCATTTTCTTTGACGAGCTCCGCATATTGAGTTGGCAAATATTTTTACGCCGGATGCCCTTCCATGACGCAACCCTCCCCATTTATCCGGGCTTGGGACCGGCACTGAGTTGCACTGGCTTGTGCCCCCAGTGGCTTGACATGTATGACGATAGTGAAACAGTAGTGAGGTGTGCAGCAGGATTAACTGAGGGTTTCAAAGTGGAGGTGGGGCTACATCAGGGATCAACTCTGAGCCCATTCTTGTTTGCAATGGTGATGGACAGATTGACTGATGAGGTTAGACAGGAGTCTCCATGGACAATGATGTTTGCAGATAACGTTGTGATATGTTGTGAAAGTAGGGAGGAAGTTGAGGCAGAACTGGAGAGGTGGAGACATGCACTGGAGAGAAGAGGAATGAAAATAAGCAGGAGCAAAACGAGTACTTGGCTGTTAATGCAGGAGAGAATGGGGATCCAGTGAGGTTGCAAGGTGTAGAGGTGGCGAGGGTGGATGAGTTCAAGTACTTGGGGTCAACTGTACAAAGTAATGGAGAGTGTGGTAGAGAGGTAAAGAAGAGAGTGCAGTCTGGATGGAGTGGGTGGAGAAAGGTGACAGGAGTGATATGTGACAGAAGGGTTTCTGCAAAAATGAAAGGAAAAGTCTGTAAGACAGTAGTAAGGCCAGCCATGTTGTATGGTATGGAGACAGTACCTTTGACAAAAAGACAGGAGGCAGAGTTGGAAGTGACAGAACTGAAGATCCTGCGGTTTTCGTTATGAGTGACGAGGCTAGATAGAATTAGAAATGAACATATTAGAGGGACAGCGCATGTACGAAGTTTGGGGATAAAGCTAGAGAGGCGAGACTGAGGTGGTTTGGTCATGTCCGGAGGAGGGATGAAGAATATGTGGGAAGGAAGATGCTGGAAATGGATCTGCCAGGCAGGAGGAGGAGGGGGAGACCCAAGAGAAGATTTATGGACGCAGTGAAGGAGGACATGCAGATGATGGGGGCAGTAGAAGAAGAGGTGCAAGACAGAGCGAGGTAGAGACGAGTGATCCGCTGTGGCGACCCCAAATGGGAATAGCCGAAAGAAGATGTTCCCCTGCCACCCCCCCCCCCCTGCTGCCCTGCTCCTCTGCTGCCCTGCTACGCTGCTGCCCTGCTACCCTACGGAGGCCTGGCACGGACCATGTCTCGGATGTTGCATCATTCTGTTGCCTTGCTGTCGTTTAGTTGGAGGGAGACAAAAATCTAATATCTTCATCAAATGGACGATAATTTTCACGGAACTCACTTTTCTGACTATGATGACGGAGGCGATGAGGGTGACGAGGTAGGGCACAGCGTAGCACAGCACGTAGATGGCAATGCTGAAGCTGTATCCCGCGTGCTGGCTCTTCAGATGCATCACGGAGCCCTCTTCCTTGAACAGCTGGAACCTCTGAGATAAACACGGTAAGGGATTTGTCATAAAGAAAAGAGGTTACTTTTTTTCTTACAGAGATTGTATATTGTTTTCCCTCAATCAGAGAGAGAGAGAGAGAGAGAGAGAGGGGGCGAAAAAAATACAAAAAAAAAAAAAAAGGAAGTGAATGACGATAAGAAGCAGCCATAACTCATATATGATAAAGTCAGACAACCCAGGAAGGCAAAAAATAAAAAAGAAGGAGTGAATGACCATAAGAAGTCATAGTTCATATATAGTACAGGCAGACAACCCTGGAGGCAAAAAATTAAAATAAAATAAAATAAAAAGACAAGAAAAAAGCAAGGAAGTAAATGGCGATAAGAGGAAACGGCCATAGCTCATTTATAGTACAGGCAGACAAACCAGGAGGTCAAAAAAGCAAAGCAACATGACACAGTCTGAAATTAATACCATGACAGCCCCGAGAACTATCCACGGGGGCACGATGTACAGCACGATGCCCACCTGCACCGCCACCATCACCTGTATCCTCAACCACTGCTTGTATCTGTGTGGCCAGCGTGCTGCCACCATCCTGCCGTAAGCCACCACCGTTACAAGGCGCCATCATGCACAAGAAAATGATGAATGAATAAATAAAAAGATTAAAGATAGAAATTAAAGAATTAAAAGTAAATAAGTAAATGAATAATCTGTCAGACCTCATCCCTTCCCCACAAAAAAGTAATAGGTCATAATTAGATCATTATTCGCTACCCAGATATGTATAAGACTTCCCAATGGGTTAGCTATATATTTTAGTTTACGAGGTGTCTTAAAATTCCTGCCTTAAAGTAATTCCAGGTCAGGAATGGACCAAAACAGATCAGGATGAACTCCATGCAGCGTGCACCAGTGAAAGGAAGAAAGAGTGAAGGTATTGGTTATTTCTTGCATTAGTAAGATGGACAGAACACTGATGGAAAGAAGGAAAATTTAAAAAGATACATAAAGTTTCAAGAGCTTAGTAGTGAAAAGCAAAACGTGACCGTTGCGGCCGTCTGGTGGACAGAATAAGGATGAGACAAAACAAAGGTGTGCAAAGCCGCCGTGGTACAGTGGAACCGCCTACGCTCTGGAGGCCTTGGGATCCCCGAGCGCACGGGTTCGAATCCTGGCTAGGGTCTGAGTGGAGATTAGGCGTCCATTCGGGGTAACGGTTCCCAAGTGGGTGGGATTTCAGATAGGTGGTCTCCTTTAGCCCATAAATTTCCATAAAAAGCCTAGATTGTTTGAATAAAATAAACGGTGCCCAGAGAGGGGTAGGATAAACAAGCAACTGTGACAACGCAAGTAGTGACCAACGTAAACTGTAACCAAGCAGCAGAACAGTAAACCACCACACGCTAGTTCGGCTATCGATGTCAACTTTTCCCTGAGACTTAGCTTGACGTGCACGAGAAATTGACGCAACAAACTGCACAAAGAGAAAGGAATGATGAACTCGTGACTCGCTGCGATGCGAAATAATTAACATCAATAGCAATGCAGGAGATCTTTATTAGCATCTACAAAGAAAGGGATGCATGAAAAAATAATATGTCTTGGAATTTTGGCTCAGTTTAACGATTTTAGGTAACTATGGAACAAGTGAAGATGTGCTAGAGTGATCAGCTATTAAGGAAAGATGGAGCAAAGAACAGTGAAAGGATCAAACGGCCTATAGAGGAAACTATTGGAGTATTCAAAGGCATTCTAACTTCGCCGACGCTGATTTAACAAGGATTCTTTATTAATCAATATGGAAAAACAGTCATGACAACCCAGCTATTTATCTGTGGCCCTGGAAAAAATCCTTTATGAGACAGTGAGGTGTTTAAAAGTACGCATCTCATATTAATACGCAATAGACTAATTTCAAATAGAATGACCCACCTGAAAACTGCTACCATGGCGAAAGAGGTTCTCTCCATTTGTAAGACAATGCTGTTCAAGACGGAGAAGCAGAAATTGACCTCAGGGGAGATGTTGTAGAGGCAAAAGGTGTTGCTATAGTAGATAAAGGTGACGACAGGCTGCGTGATGAGCGAGCAGGCCACCATCAGGGAAAACACACACATCAGCTGAAACTTGACGGCTGGCTTCGTCCGCTTGCATTGGAACAGACACCACAATGAACAGCTGTTTCCTGTGGGGATGAGACAGGCAGAGAGAGAGAGAGAGAGAGAGAGAGAGAGAGAGAGAGAGAGAGAGAGAGAGAGAGAGAGAGAGAGATCCTAAAATATTTTCCCAAAGTTCATTCTTGTACTGTACTTTATTATTTCGAAGTACTCTTAATCCCTTCAGTAGTGGGACTCATCTTCATATTTATTCTGCAAATTATTTGTTGATTTTCTACAGCTTCAGAAACTCATGTAGTGATTAAAATAGTGCAGACTGGCAATTAATCTTCTGACCTCCACAGACCCTTCTTAATGTCAAAAAATGTTTAATCACACCCAAAACTCGTGGTAAAAATGTTTCCTATTACTCAAGGGGTTATAAGGAAAAAAAAATCATCCTTCCAGAGAAGCAACACTAAGCCAAGTGACTACAACTAGTCTATGGTGTTTTGATATTATAAGCGCTAGTTTGATGATCATTCTGTATCGTCAATAAAGAAAAATGAATATGAGAAACAGATTTACTGTCCGTGGAATACGTTTATGGACCACTGGGAGAGAAGAAACACTCGCCTGTGTTCAGAGAAACGTCATGTTCTCTCACTATGTCTATTCTTAAAGGCCACATAAATGATTGACCGGATTCTTAAGAGTGTTTCTCCTAATCTATGTTCTGTCACCACATCTATTCTCAAAGGCCACATAAATAATTGACCGGGTTCTCAAGAGCGTTTCTCCTGAAAACCGATATGTAACTTCAGTCATAGATGCCTTTGTAAGTAGTGCAGGTTTGGTTTGGTTTCGGAATTTAGTTTGCAGAATTTTAAAATGTGGAAGAAAAGGAAAATGTTGATTTTTATGAACCAAGCTACAGAGAGAACAGCGTAATTGTATGGTTGTATAGAGAGGGAAAAATACCAAGAGAACCCGACTAATCATGTGTGTTGCCTTTGAAATTAATCCTGTTGAGAGGTCAGAACGTGGAAGAGAGGTCATTGTTGTAGTGAAGGGAGGAGAATTCTTCCACGCTGCACTTACCAATGCTGCCGAGGACACACACGATGCTGTAGTTAACGACCGCCGCCACCACCCACGGCGCCATGGCCTTGTCCACAGTGCAGTTGGCCATGGTCACGTTGTCCATTGATGTGTGGTGGTGAGTGGAGCGTTTGAGCGATGGAAATATCTCTCTCCCGTTTTTTTTTTTTTTTTTTTTTTTTTTTTTTTTTTTTTTTTACTTTTCAATTGAATGAGGGAAAAATTACAATGTTTATATAAGTGGAAGTAATTTGAAGTGTGTTTTCCTTTCACTGGCGTCAGAGGGAAGTACTTCACACTCCTCCTTTCAATGTTACCACTGTCACTGTTACTGCTACTGTTACACTGCTCACTCTTCGCTCACCAAGCCAGCACTGCCACTTATGGACACCGTCATTAGCCCTGTTGTATCTTCGCTGCGCCAATCCTGCCACTCTCTTGTCACTATCTCGGAGGATGAGCGAGTATTTTCCGCCCTAGGATGAGATACTGTCTTTGTAGTTTCCTGTCAGAGAGAGAGAGAGAGAGAGAGAGAGAGAGAGAGAGAGAGAGAGAGAGAGAGAGAGAGAGAGAGAGAGAGAGAGAGAGAGAGAGAATCAGTGTAATCAGTGTGTGTGTGTGTGTGTGTGTGTGTTATTCACCACGATCGCCTGCCTGTCACCCAGCTTGTCTTTCTCTATAGAGCGACCTCAGAGCTCATGGACAGATCTTCGGATGGGACTGAGACCACATCACACACTACACACTGGGACAGCGAGGCCACAACCCTTGAGTTACATCCCGTACTTACTTGCTGCTGCTAGGTGAAGTGGGGCTACACACGGCTTGCCCATTTGCCTTGCCGCGTCCGGAACTCAAACCTGGGCCCTCTCTGTTGTGAACCGAGCGTGCTAGCTGGTGTGTGTGTGTGTGTGTGTGTGTGTGTGTGTGTGTGTGTGTGTGTGTGTGTGTGTGTGTGTGTGTGTGTGAACAATACCAAGCTGCACCGTCAGTTGTCACAGTAGTGGGAGGGGCAGAGGGGTACCAGTCAAGGGATTTCTCGTTACTGTGAGGAGTCTGTGTTGTGCTTGGTCTGTATTGTTTACGTGTACAGTGGATAAGATATGAAACATTACCCGCTAATGCTGTGGCCCCAACTGTAGCATTACACATTGTTCCGTATTATTATTTTCATTAAGTTTCTTTTGTGAATGAAAATAGGGTGAATTACAATTACTTTAATTGAAACATGTACACCTACTAACCTACGTTTATAGTAATCATCGTATAATTAATTGATGAATATTGCTATTAAATTTGTCTCCGTGTGCCTTCCAGTGTTGGGAATGTCGTGGAGGGTCTGAAGTCACGAGTATCCTTCAAAAGACGTGTTGTCGTCACGTGAGGAGCGAGGCAGTGGTCGCTTCCTGCATCTTATCCTTTGGTTATACAGAACTTACATAACTTTGATTGGGAGAAGGTACGGTGTCACCAAGTGGCCTCACAGTATGTACCTATCTGAGTACAGTCCGCGGGAAGGAGCGGAGTGTGGGAGCCGGATATGTGTTGTCTGGCCGGAGTGTGAAAGCAGATATGGCCTTTGTGGGGCGTGGTTATATTATCGGCTGTTACTATTTTAGTGATCTTGAATATACAGTATATCTAGCCAGTCTATATTCTACAAAAGATCTATTACGTGAATTTCAAGTATTGATTTGTCTTATCAACAGAGATGAAAATTTACCATCTTGGATTATTGTATTGGTTTAAGTTCCGCCATCTTGCCACCGCCGAGGGTTGCGGTGACAACTGTCCCGCTAGTCCTTCTTCTTCTTGCCGCCGCTACCAAACAGTGCGGCGGAGACAGCGCGTAGAAGTCGGCGAACGAGGAGCAGCAGCAGCAGCAGCGCCAGCATCAGGAGGCCCACCACGTCCAGCATCAGGAACTCCACCCAGGAGAGCTGGGCGGCGGGGCACCTCAGCTGGGGCGCCCCGCGATGGCGGATCACGTACTCCGTCCAGAACACCGCACGCTCCTGCGGCGTCGTCAGCTGATCCCTCAAGGACGCCGACATGGCGGCCACCTTGTCCTTGAACCTGACGAAGACACCACCAGTTAGACACCCATCAGCAGCCGCGCAGCCCAGGGGAGACCCTGGCAGCACTGGGTATATACGGGCGCCGTCCCTCGGGCAGACTCACCTTGAGCTGCTGACGATGTCGGTGAGGGCGTCCACGATGGTGTCAGCCGTGAGCTCCTCCCACACCAACATGTGACCCAGACCAGAGTTCTCCACGAACAAGCCGTTCTTGGGCTGGTCCCCAAAGATTGGCAGGACGAGGAGGGGCGTGCTGTGATACACAGACTCCTGCAGGCTGAGCAGGCCGCCGTGGGAGATGAACACCTTCACGTTGTGGTGAGCTGCGGTGCAGAGGACGTGTCAGGCTGCTGCTGCTGCTGCTAATGTGTGTGTGTGTGTGTGTGTGTGTGTGTGTGTGTGTGTGTGTGTGTGTGTGTGTGTGCAGAAACACAGCACCAGACACGGGCAGGCAGCAGGCAGGGAGTGCCTCTCAGCGCCACAGTGCGGGCTCACTTACCCAGGACGTCCTGCTGGGGCAGCCAGCTGCTGGTCTTCACGTTGTCAGACAGGCCCTCCAGTTCCCCCTCGTACTTCCACAACACCCGCTGCGGCAGTCTGCTGAAGGCCTCCACGAAGGCTTGGCGGTACTGGGGTGGCATGGTCTCCCCCCGGGCGATGGAACCAATACTGAAGTAGATGACGCCAGCAGAGCCCGCCCCCGTGATCCACGCCTCCAGGTCCTGCGGACAGAGGGAGGAGGAGGAAGAGGAGAGAGAAAGAGACACATTGTTTAGGGAGTGAGGAGAAAAGGGAACGAGTTTGTCTGTTTGGTGCGTCGATGACTGTCAGTGCCAGTTTTGTGCCACCTACCTGCGGCAGTGGCTTGGCGGGGCGGCAGTGCATGGCGCCCACCTCCACCTGTGAGGGCAGGAGAGGCACCGGCGTGTTGATGCTGAAGTGGGTGTTCATCAAGGCCAGACTCTGGTTCCTCTCGATCTCCAGCAGCGGCGGCAGGTCGGGGAACAGGGCTGAGATCTGAGTGATTAGGAAACACTTTCAAATTAGTCAAAAATATGCAAGCTGTATACACTCATACATAACAGAAGTAATCAGATATTTGTTTAGCCTGTGTGGGACACAGGGCGTTTCTGGTTGCTGGATCCTTCACACACACACACACACACACACACACACACACACACACACACACACACACACACACACACACATACAGGGTTAGAACGTGTATCAAGTCGGTCCTATCTCGATTTCGAGTGGCACGTGGGTGAGTCATTGTTCGCTGCGTCTGGTCGGGAGAAACTGGTGGTGGCGGTGGCAGCGACCGCGGTTGTGTGAAATACTCATGGCAGAGTTGAAATAGACTTGAGTTGCTGGTGTTCCATGTGTTCCTGCTAGATATTACCTGCTCTCATTTACTTTCTCATTTTTTAAAGAAAACTACCAAAGACTGCTGGTCATATATGGCAGAGAGAGAGAGAGAGAGAGAGAGAGAGAGAGAGAGAGAGAGAGAGAGAGAGAGAGAGAGAGAGAGACAGACAGACAGACAGACAGACAGACAGACAGAGCAAAGCGTTTCTGAATACCGACCCAAGTGACACTGCAATGAGCCTACACGGGGCCGGTACAGAGTGGTACAATGGCCAAGGAGCCAAGACGGGGCCGGTACAGAGTGGTGCAATGGTCACGCACCTCCTCCTGAATCCTGGGAACAGCCTGCCACCTCCAGTAGAAAGGTATGAAGATGTGCCACGCAGCGTTCTTGAGTCGGTGCAGGAAGGACATGGGGAGCGGGTAGCCATTCCACAGGTTAGGCACGTACGAGGGACTGAGTACGTTGCCCAGTATTGCACTCTGGCAGGGGTCCATCCCGGGCGTGGCCACCGTGATGAAGGGAACCTCGTGGACAAACGGGTAGGCCATCTGAGGACAAGACAGAATTGGTGGTGGTGGTGGTGGTTTTAGTTGTGTGGTTAGCTCTTCTGATCTTGCTAACTGTTAATTAACTCTGTCATCCCTATTCTGTCCCTCTGTATTGTAAGAATGAACTAGTATTCTAAATCATTCATCGCTTTCTCTGATAAGCTGTGAAATCCACCGTATCCATTTCCTTCCTCCTATGACTTGGGAGGGACATTTCAAGACACGGATCGTCTGTTATTTGAGCTGTTCGTGTCTGGCATTTCAGGAAACAACTCAAATCTCAGGGCCTCACATTTGTCACACTTTTTTATTAAACAAAGTGGGCTTTTTCTGGTAATTTTTATGGGCTAAAGGAGACTACCTAATGGAGACCTCCTATCTGAAAACCCACCCACTTCGAAACCGTTACCCCGAGTGGATGCCCAGTCTCCACTCGTTCCGTGGCCAGGATTCGAACCCATGCGCCCCGGGATCCGAAGGCCTCCAGTCCACTGTACCACTTGTATCACTACCTGCATCTGGTGACATGAGATTGACACTTACCTCATTGAATATATGGTCCAATATTATGAGGTCAAATTCCTTTCTTTTCTCATATAATTGCATGACAGAAGACACCTTGTACAGCTTCCGTGCCATGGCGGGCAGCAATTCGTTCAGCTGTGCGAAACTTCCAGCTAGATTATTTCTGTAGTTGAATTTGCTTGATGCTGTTTTGGATTTAGTGTTGAAGACCACATCGTGTCGGATCTCCGTAATGTTTGGATGGTGCAGAACGTTGGGCTGGCAATTGAGCATCACTATCTGCAAGTGAAGGTGAAAAGTCAGCAGGTGTGCGTTGTGAGGGGCTGCCTTCATTTTCACTGCTGACAATGTACAATCACTATCATTAACTTTCTGTACTCATTTTTCAGTGGATAGTCGTTTCCCTCTGAAGTAAAAGTTTTGATAACAACCACTATTTTGTCAGGCTAACATTGAAGGAAAACGGTGAACTGAGTGATAGTTGCTTTTTTTTCCAAGAGGAGCTCCGGCCAAGGTCTTTTGGTGTCTAGATAATGTCTCTTTTGTATGAGAGTGACGGGTAACATCACTGCATCACACCACTGCAGCACACCTTGGCAGCAGCACCTGCACCTGGACTCACCTCGTGGCCACGCTCAGCCAGACCCTCGGCCAGGGGTACGAACACGTTTTTGTGGCTCGCTGAGGATACAGGAAGAAGCATCAGTATCTTGTAGGACTCTTGAGGGGGCGGGAGGTCACCCATGGCGTACCCGGCCAGGACCGCCACTGCCACACACATCACCACCGCTGTCTCCATCAAGCTAGTGTGGTACTTGGCTGCTTTGAGACGGAACCTGATCGGGATATTAAAATGCTATAGTGGGATACAACACGTCTGGCATATTATATAATCATAATTCCTATGATCACTAATCAAAATCTGAGGAATAACAGATTAAAGTTCGATAAAGTTAGAGTTAAGAAAGATATAAGAAGGAATGTGTTCTTGAATAGACTGATAATGGTATAGCGGGGGTGGCCAACCAGTTGATTATGATGAACATTACAAGCCTGTTTTGAAGTCGATCATACTACTGTACTTGTTGATAATTCGTCCTTCACAAATCGCCATGCAATTAGCTGCAATAGCATGTCCAAGTATTCATGATAACTTAGATTATTATACTCGTACATCTCTTTTTTTTTCTGGGAATAAGTTATATTTACATTTATAATGATGAACGTGCCTGAGCACCGAAACAATTATTCATAAATCAAAGGCAGCAACCATTGTCTCGTTGAGGCTGAGCCGAGTACAGTACTCTCAAAGCACAACAAAACCGTTTCAGGATGGAAAAATACTCAAGGAGGCTTTTCTAGAAGCAACAGAATCTTAATATGAAAATTTCAAAAAACAAGTCTGACATAATGTCTGTTATTAAAGAAGCACTGTTATGAGGCGCTGTGAATTTATGGCTAAGGATTTGAGTGAGCAGTTGAAGAAGAACATACGTGAGTGTATCTTCTTTTCATTGCTGTTTGGTGAAACTATTGACATGATCGATACATCACAACTGTGCATTTTCATTAGAATGGTACTCGAAGATCCGAGCATGAGGAGGAAGTACTAAAGGTTCTACCATTAAAAGGAAAAACTCGAGGTAAAGACATTTTTCAAACTTTTAGTGATTTTGTCAACAAGACAGAGTTGCCAGTGAACCACCAGCTTGTATCAATGACTACAGATGGAGCACCAGCGATGACTGGTTGAGTCAGTGGGTTCATTGCTCTTTGTAGCGGTAATGATAGATTTCCTGACTTTTTAATTATTATTGTGTCACTTTGTGGTAAAATGTTGAATCAAATCCATGTCGAGAAGAGGCAGTTTCTGGAAGCTTCTCAGTGAAGAAAAGTATCCTAATGCCATAAAGTCTTCCATGTACCTAACAGCTGTTTGTGGTTCACCCTACCTCTGTGAACCAACATTTTCACACCTGAAATACATCAAGTCCAAATACTAATCATCACTGTGAGATGGACACCTGGATGTCTGTTTAGAGCTGCCAATCACCAACTAAATGAAAGTCACTCTCTCTCTCTCTCTCTCTCTCTCTCTCTCTCTCTCTCTCTCTCTCTCTCTCTCTCTCTCTCTCTCTCTCTCTCTCTCTCTCTCTCTCTCTCTCTCTCTCTCTCTCTCTCTCTCTCTCTCTCTCTCAGGTTGGAGCTCCACCGCCCTGTATTTCTGTCAGATTACTTTCTATATTCTTCTCTAAACTGTGTCAGTATTCAGTCATCATATTCGTCAGACCGTGAGTGTCCTCTCGTTAGCGAAGCGGTGTGGCCGTCACTTGTGTTTGTGTGGTTTACTTACGGAGAGGCTGACGTGTGCGGTATTCGCTGTGAAATCAGTGACATCACAGAAATGTTGGATAGTAGCTTTTTCCTTGCATGCTGTACTGCATCTCTTCCTCAAGCTTGATCAAATGTTGTGGTCCAAGAATATAATTTCGAAACACGCCACTGACAGCGAAACGAAGGAACGGTTAGTTGAAATCCTTTAGTTCCAGTAGTGTTATTTCTGCTTAGTAAAGTCGCCAAGGGTTACAAATATGAAGTAACACGTAATTCTCTCACCAGCAGTGGAGGGAGCAGCAAGGTGTGCGTGGTTACCGCAGGTCCTGTCAGGCAACAGGCAAGGATATCACAGTGCCCGGTATGCGTTCGCTAGCATGGCCACGGCAAGACTGCATGTCGGCGTATTTGAAAACCAAGATGGGTGGTTTTGGCGCTGAAGTTGTGCTCAATAGCGAATTACCGGCAATTTAGATAATTATCCATAATAGATCTTGATTATCGCTCTAATATTCGGTGTCATTAAATAAGTCGATATTTGATTCTCTAAATTTATTTAATTGAACACGCCTACGTCACGCCATTGATGGGTGGAAGGCCCAGTCGTACATTGGCCACCACCTCCTGAGCGACGTTGAATTTATCCTTCAAAATATTCTCAAACAACTTCATGTGGCATAACAATTTCGGCCTCCTTAGACTCAACATTCAGGTGTATGCAGATGTCCTCAGCAGTGGCGGTGCAGGGCACAGGTGTGTGCAGGTGTCCTCAGTGATGGAACTAAACTGTATTTCGTGTCTTTAAGTCGAAAAAAGCAGCAGAGACTTCCACCAGATGTCTCAAGAGTCGCTGGGTCCTTGGTCGAAAAATTTCGTCTTTAACTTGACGTGTCTACGATGGTGCAAGCAGCTGTCTACGCGTCAAATTAGCAGCACGTACAACTTATGCACTTAGTGAACTTCGTAGCAACAAGTATACAAATTGGTTCTCTCAGGGTCATTATATATACTTCATAATTACACAAAATAACCAACATCTTATGTCAGTATATCTAAACTTCTCTACCTGATACAGTGTCGCCTTTTATTGCTGACGTTTGGTAGCATAGTACTGCTGTCTTTATTTGTCGTCAAGGACTCTGGGCAGATAAGTGTATGTGGTAGTTACACCACCGTGATGATGATATTACTACACTTATGCAGTTATTTACGCAGAGCCATCCAACTCAGCATGCGACTTGACTTAGGGAGCACACGACATGTAACCTAACCATCATGACAGCGATCTAGATATACCTGTTTCTGATCACAGGGCAGCGAATACCAGCACCAAGCATCGTCCGTGAGATACAATGATATATCAACTTTTATCTCCCTCCACAGTGTGTCTAGTTCTTGCTCACTGCCAGTACAGAGCTGCCTTAGTATAGTCACAAGCAGCACAGCAACATTACCACTGTCACGCCACCATGCAGGGCACCAGCGACAGTGGCGCTCTGCTGCACACTCGTGGCAGAAGCAATGCCTCACTCACCTCCGAACTTTAGACAAGTATTCGTGGTGATAGCGGCATGCACTCGGTCCTCCTATCAGACTGAGTGCTCAGAGTTTTTTTTTATGATAGCTGCATGCACTCGGTCCTCCTTTCAGACTGTTTGCTCAGAGTTGTTGTTTTTTTTTCATCCATTATATGTTTTTATCGTGGCATTTTATAATTCATCATTCATGTTGATGACACATATTCACTATTGTATATCAATGCTACAGGAAAAAAGTTAAAAACAGTCATGCTCTTTAACTCTTTTTTTAACACTTTTTTTAACACTTTTTTTCTAAAAGTTTCGCTTTTTTCCACATTTTATGGGTTTTATCATCACTCGTCCCTCTCCTCCTGGCCCATGGCATCACATTCCGCGCTGAAGAATGGGAGCTTAGGCTATTCCTCTGGCTGGTAAGCAGGGACAACAGGGAGTGAGGGAGGAGCGTTGAAGGGCACACCTGTACAGCAGTGTGAGGCTTTGTACCATCTCCTCCCTTCCCTCTTCCTTGACTCACTTACCTTTGACTCTGCCCACCCATCCCTCCCAACATACAGGGTGGTGGTGGTGGTGGTAGTGGTGGTGAGCACGCATAGGAAGACATACTTGATAGTGGCCCAGATAAAACCAGCCTTGCTCAGGGATGCGTTGTGTAATGATTATTGCTAACTCCTAAACTCTCCTTCCGTCGAGCATTCACTTCACCAGTATACATGTATCCCTTGCGTTAATGTGTACATTAGTCTTATGATTGTTGAAGGTGTGTACAATTGGATGAGTTTGTTGTTTCCAGGCGCTCTTCCTTTCATGCACAGTGTCATTGAGGCGTAGGCAGCAATAAACATCTAAGTGAACATCATCTGACGTGGACTGGCCTCACGTGTTTCAGTAGCGGCGTTGAGAGATACATACCACAGACAGCACTCATGCGATGTATAAGGCAGAGTAATAACACGCTAAAGAATTTTATAGGAAGAAACTTTTAATGACATCAGAGTTGTCACTATTATTTTCTTTACGACAATCACTATAGATAAAAATTGTAAACTACCTACTAGTAAGTTTAAGGTTCTCAATCATTTAGTTCCCCTTTTCCCTGCCGTTGCCGCCGCCGCCGCCGCCGCCGCCGCCGCCGCCGCCGCCGCCAAGGATAGCAGCGAAAATTTCCGCTAGTCCTTCTTCTTCTTCTTCTTGTCGCTGCTGCCAAACAGTGCGGCGGAGACAGCGCGTAGAAATCGGCGGACGAGGAGCAGCAGCAGCAGCAGCGCCAGCAGCAGGAGGCCCACCACGTCCAGCATCAGGAACTCCACCCAGGAGAGCTGGGCGGCGGGGCACCTCAGCTGGGGCGCCCCGCGATGGCGGATCACGTACTCCGTCCAGAACACCGCACGCTCCTGCGGCGTCGTCAGCTGATCCCTCAAGGACGCCGACATGGCGGCCACCTTGTCCTTGAACCTGACGAAGACACCACCAGTTAGACACCCAGCAGCAGCCGCGCAGCCCAGGGGAGTCCCTGGCAGCACTGGGTATATACGGGCGAGTGCAGGCGCCGTCCCTCGGGCAGACTCACCTTGAGCTGCTGACGATGTCGGTAAGGGCGTCCACGATGGTGTCAGCCGTGAGCTCCTCCCACACCAACATGTGACCCAGACCAGAGTTCTCCACGAACAAGCCGTTCTTGGGCTGGTCCCCAAAGATTGGCAGGACGAGGAGAGGCGTGCTGTGATACACAGACTCCTGCATGCTGAGCAGGCCGCCGTGGGAGATGAACACCTTCACGTTGTGGTGAGCTGCGGTGCAGAGGACGTGTCAGGCTGCTGCTGCTGCTGCTAATGTGTGTGTGTGTGTGTGTGTGTGTGTGTGTGTGTGTGTGAGCATAAACACAGCACCAGACACGGGCAGGCAGCAGGCAGGGAGTGCCTCTCAGCGCCACAGTGCGGGCTCACTTACCCAGGACGTCCTGCTGGGGCAGCCAGCTGCTGGTCTTCACGTTGTCAGACAGGCCCTCCAGTTCCCCGTCGTACTTCCACAACACCCGCTGCGGCAGTCTGCTGAAGGCCTCCACGAAGGCTTGGCGGTACTGGGGTGGCATGGTCTCCCCCCGGGCGACGGAACCAAGACTGAAGTAGATGACGCCAGCAGAGCCCGCCCCCGTGATCCACGCCTCCAGGTCCTGCGGACAGAGGGAGGAGGAAGAGGAAGAGGAGAGAGAAAGAGACACATTGTTTAGGGAGTGAGGAAAGAAGCGAACGAGTTTGTCCGTTTGGTGCGTCGATGACTGTCAGTGCCAGTTTTGTGCCACCTACCTGCGGCAGTGGCTTGGCGGGGCGGCAGTGCATGGCGCCCACCTCCACCTGTGAGGGCAGGAGAGGCACCGGCGTGTTGATGCTGAAGTGGGTGTTCATCAAGGCCAGACTCTGGTTCCTCTCGATCTCCAGCAGCGGCGGCAGGTCGGGGAACAGGGCTGAGATCTAAGTGATTGCTTAAATAGATTTTTTTATGTATGTCAACCATGTCACTGACAAACTGGCCCAATGCAATGTCTGTATTTGATTTAATTATATTATGTGTTACATGTCTGAACCTGTACATGGTTCATGGTTGCCTAAGTAGCGTTTATATGCAAAGCCAACTAACCTCCTCTTGTATTCGAGGAACAACAGCCCACTTCCTCCAGTAGAAGGCAAGCCATAAATGGAAGAATGCGTTCTTGAAGCGCTTCCACACACTCATTGGGAACGCGTAGCCCATCTGAAGGCTTGAAGCGTAGGAAGGGTTGAGGACGTTCCCTAAGACAGCACTGTGGCGCTGGTCATTCATGAGAGTGGACACAGTGATGAAGGGAACCTCGTGCACAAACGGATACACTATCTGTGGGGGAGACAACAGTGGTGGTGTAACGGTCCCTGCCGGAATATATGTGATTGATTCGCTGTAACACACCTCAAGAGGACTGTTTAAATTACGCATCGGTTAGTTAAAAGGAGATCGGTAAGTAGCAGACCAGCCAACTGCACCACGAAAGGAAAGGTACCCACTTGTGTTCGTCATTACCTTTAATAAGACAATTCTGTTTCTTCATACTTCCATTGCCCAGACACTGTTAACTCTTCAGTTAGAGTATGGTTTGTCTAGTGACATGGTGTACAGTGAAAAAAGACTTTGACATGTAGTAGAGCTGGTGAGACACTGTACAAGATAGATAAATTGTGTAACATACGGAGTGTTGTCTTACTGAGTGTTTGTGCCAGATCCCAAGTGTATCTATGCCATGACCTTATAGCACGAGAGTAGGTTTGTGTAACTGAACCCTGCTGAGACTGACATGGTCCGAGGGAGTAGTGACTGAGGGTGGGTGTGAGTGAGTGAGGGTGCGTGACGGGGAGAGCCTGTAACGAGAGGAGTGTGTGCAGTGGGAGTGATCCACCCTCACTCACTCACACCTTCACTCACTCCACTCACACCCACCTTCAGTCACTACTCCCTCGGACCAAGGCAGTCTCAGCAGAGTTCAGTCACACAAACCTAACTCCATTGTTTTAAGACGACGACATAGGTACACTTGGTATGGGACACGGGCCCTATCTAAGACAACACAGCATCTCTCAGTTCAAAGGAAGTCGATAAGCGGTGTGGGTGACAGGGCTGCCTCTCTGAACTAACTGGCACACAATCTAAACAGTTCTCTTGAGTCGTGTTAAAGCAAGTTAATCACTTATATCATGGCAGGGACTGTTGCAGTGGTGTTGGTTTGCTTATCTTATGGAGGATGTCTTTGTTTCCCCAGATATTCTAGGTTCTGATACTACCTCGTTGAACATGTGATTGACGATGATGAGGTCAAAGTCCTTCCTCGTTTCATACAAGTGCTTCACTGACGGCACGTTGTACAAGTTTCGTGCCATAGTTGGTAAAAAATACTGGAAATGTGCAAGGGCACCTGACATTTCTTTCCCTCTGTTGAACATGTCCGTCAGATTGACGTCTGTCAGGCCGTGGTAGATCTCTTGGATGTTTACATGTGTGGCTATTGCTGGGTGATTTGTGACCATCACGACCTGTGGATGGAAGACTGACGTGAGGAAGGTAGCGGTGTTGGCAGCAATGCCTTGAAACATTGCAACGACTGTGGGGTCGCACCTTGTGGCCGCGATCAGCCAATGCCTCGGCCAAGGCCATGAACATGTTCCTGTGACTCTTGGTGGAGACAGGAAGGAGCATGAGGAGCTTATAGGGTCTGTCGGCAGGCGGCAAAACACCCGCAACGCTGCCACACATGGCCGCCACCGCCACCGCCACGCTGCACAGCACTGCCGCCTTCATCTTTTGTCAAGGAACTCTGTGGGCAGAGTAGTGCATGTAGTGTTACACCACCCTGATGATGGTATCATTAGACTTGTGCATTCGTTTATGCAGAGCCATCCACCTCAGCTGGGGAAATGGGGAGCACGCGACATGCAACACAACTGTTGTGATATACATGTTACTAACCACCGGCCACCCAGCACCAAGCACTGACCGTGAGATGCGATGATTCACCAACCAATATGAATTTTATCTCCCTCCACAGTGTGTCTAGTTCTTGCTCACTGCCAGTACAGAGCTGCCTTAGTATAGTCACAAGCAGCACAGCAACATTACCACTGTCACGCCACCATGCATGGCACCAGCGACAGTGGCGCTCTGCTGCACACTCGTGGCAGAAGCAATGCCTCACTCACCTCCGAACTTTAGACAAGTATTCGTGGTGATAGCGGCATGCACTCGGTCCTCCTATCAGACTGAGTGCTCAGTTTTTTTTTTTTTTTTTCTAATTTATGATAGCGGCATGCACTCTGTCCTCCTTTCACACTGTTTGCTCAGAGGTTATTCATATATATATATATATATATATATATATATATATATATATATATATATATATATATATATATATATATATATATATATATATATATAAGATACCGGCATGCGCACTGTCCTCCTTTCAAAACTGTTTGCTTTTTTTTTTTTAATTTTATTTATGATTGCGGCATGCACACTGTCCTCCTTTCACTGAGTGCTCAGAGTTTGTTTGTTTGTTTTTTTATCCATTATATGTTTTTATCGTCGCATTTTATAATTCATCATTCACTTCGATGACGCATATTCACTCTTGTATCAATGCTACAGGGAAAAAAAGGCTAATAACAGTGATGCTCTTTAACTCTCACTCTTTTCTAGAGTGGAGGTGGTGGTGGTGGTGGTGGTGGTGGTGAGCACGCATAGGAAGACATACTTGATAGTGGCCCAGATAAAACCAGCCTTGCTCAGGGATGCGTTGTGTAATGATTATTGCTAACTCCTAAACTCTCCTTCCGTCGAGCATTCACTTCACCAGTATACATGTATCCCTTGCGTTAATGTGTACATTAGTCTTATGATTGTTGAAGGTGTGTACAATTGGATGAGTTTGTTGTTTCCAGGCGCTCTTCCTTTCATGCACAGTGTCATTGAGGCGTAGGCAGCAACAAACATCTAAGTGAACATCATCTGACGTGGACTGGCCTCACGTGTTTCAGTAGCGGCGTTGAGAGATACATACCACAGACAGCACTCATGCGATGTATAAGGCAGAGTAATAACACGCTAAAGAATTTTATAGGAAGAAACTTTTAATGACATCAGAGTTGTCACTATTATTTTCTTTACAACAATCACTATAGATAAAAATTGTAAACTACCTACTAGTAAGTTTAAGGTTCTCAATCATTTAGTTCCCCTTTTCCCTGCCGTCGCCGCCGCCGCCGCCGCCGCCAAGGATAGCAGCGAAAATTTCCGCTAGTCCTTCTTCTTCTTCTTCTTGTCGCTGCTGCCAAACAGTGCGGCGGAGACAGCGCGTAGAAGTCGGCGGACGAGGAGCAGCAGCAGCAGCAGCGCCAGCAGCAGGAGGCCCACCACGTCCAGCATTAGGAACTCCACCCAGGAGAGCTGGGCGGCGGGGCACCTCAGCTGGGGCGCCCCGCGATGGCGGATCACGTACTCCGTCCAGAACACCGCACGCTCCTGCGGCGTCGTCAGCTGATCCTTCAAGGACGCCGACATGGCGGCCACCTTGTCCTTGAACCTGACGAAGACACCACCAGTTAGACACCCAGCAGCAACCGCGCAGCCCAGGGGAGTCCCTGACAGCAGTGGGTATATACGGGCGCCGTCCCTCGGGCAGACTCACCTTGAGCTGCTGACGATGTCGGTGAGGGCGTCTACGATGGTGTCAGCCGTGAGCTCCTCCCACACCAACATGTGACCCAGACCAGAGTTCTCCACGAACAAGCCGTTCTTGGGCTGGTCCCCAAAGATTGGCAGGACGAGGAGGGGCGTGCTGTGATACACAGACTCCTGCATGCTGAGCAGGCCGCCGTGGGAGATGAACACCTTCACGTTGTGGTGAGCTGCGGTGCAGAGGACGTGTCAGGCTGCTGCTGCTGCTGCTAATGTGTGTGTGTGTGTGTGTGTGTGTGTGTGTGTGTGTGTGTGTGTGTGTGTGTGTGTGCAGAAACACAGCACCAGACACGGGCAGGCAGCAGGCAGGGAGTGCCTCTCAGCGCCACAGTGCGGGCTCACTTACCCAGGACGTCCTGCTGGGGCAGCCAGCTGCTGGTCTTCACGTTGTCAGACAGGCCCTCCAGTTCCCCCTCGTACTTCCACAACACCCGCTGCGGCAGTCTGCTGAAGGCCTCCACGAAGGCTTGGCGGTACTGGGGTGGCATGGTCTCCCCCCGGGCGACGGAACCAAGACTGAAGTAGATGACGCCAGCAGAGCCCGCCCCCGTGATCCACGCCTCCAGGTCCTGCGGACAGAGGGAGGAGGAGGAAGAGGAAGAGGAGAGAGAAAGAGACACATTGTTTAGGGAGTGAGGAAAGAAGGGAACGAGTTTGTCTGTTTGGTGCGTCGATAACTGTCAGTGCCAGTTTTGTGCCACCTACCTGCGGCAGTGGCTTGGCGGGGCGGCAGTGCATGGCGCCCACCTCCACCTGTGAGGGCAGGAGAGGCACCGGCGTGGTGATGCTGAAGTGGGTGTTCATCAGGGCCAGACTCTGGTTCCTCTCGATCTCCAGCAGCGGCGGCAGGTCGGGGAAATGAGCTGAGATCTGTGTGAGGAAAAAAGTTTGTCGTTGTTTCTAAATCGTGAAGATGTTAATGAAATGTCTTGCACGGTAGTGAATATCTTTGTCCCAAATAAGTTGAAACATGATTTTGTAAGTTATCAAACCGATATAAACCTATAAATATAAGAGAGAGAGAAAAAGAAATCCAGGAAGTGTCATTACCTCTTTCTGTACGAACGGCACCACCGCCCAGTGCCTCCAGAAGAATGGTAACCAGAAGTGCATGAATGTGTTTTGGACGCGGTGCCAGAGAGACATCGGGCTGGGAAAGCTCACCATCAGGTTGGGCACGTATGAAGGGTTGAGTACGTTGCCCAGCACGGCACTCTGGCGGAAATCCATCCCGGGCGTGGCCACCGTGATGAAAGGAACCTCATGTGCGAAAGGGTAGGCGATCTATGGTCACAGCGGTGGCGGCGGCGACGACGGCGGCGGTGGTGGTGGTGGTGGTGGGAGTTAGATATAGTTAGATAAGAGATTTAAAAATTTATATATATTTTTATTTAAGAAGGGTCAGTAACTCATTAATTAACCACTTGACGAGATAGAGCGACACAAGAAGTTGTTCATGTAATCACTTGAATGGGGGACACTTACCTCGTTGAACATGTGGTTGATAACAAGGAGGTCAAAATCTTTCCTTTTCTGGTACAATTCCTTGATGGCTGGCAACGTGTACAGCTCGCGGGCCATTGAGGGTAGCATCACCTTAAACATGCCCAGGCCGCCTGCTGAGTTTTTCCTCAGCTCAAACATGTTCTTTGTGCTCTCGTTCATGTGCTGCATTCCGTGGTTGATCTCCAGGATGTTCGGGTGTTTGGAGGCAGGTGGCAGGCCGCTCACCATGACTATCTGAAGACGGTGCAAGATATTCTTCATCCCATTCTTTTGACTGACTCTACTTTTGTTTAATAATTTTTTGCTGCGCTTGGCCAGTTTTCCCCTTTTACATGAAGAAAATATTGATGTAGTGGAAGTGAGAGAGAGAGAGAGAGAGAGAGAGAGAGAGAGAGAGAGAGAGAGAGAGAGAGAGAGAGAGAGAGAGAGAGAGAGAGAGAGAGAGATGAAAAAAACTATGATGTATTTTTCAAGGCTAGAGACGATTTTAGAAATAAGTCTATACATTTACATTATAATCTCGTTAAAAAAAATGTCCAGGAGTGAAAATATTAAGAGAAAGAAAATGATTGAGAATACGACATAGACTCCTGTGTGAGGATGATTATGAACAATATGAATAAGATTGAAGGACATGAATGTTTGATATTAAAGGGTGTAATGTCCCACCTTGTGTCCACGGTTAGCTAAAGCTTCGGCCAAAGGCATGAACACGTTTCTGTGGCTTTTAGAAGACATTGGAAGGAGCATAAGGATCTTGTAGGACTTCTCAGGGGGCTTCAGGTCTCCCAGGACACCCCCAGCCAGGACAGCACCCACCAAACATAAAGTCACCGCCTTCATCTGTGGGAGAAAACATAAACGTCTTGAAGAAAATATAAAACTAGATATTTTCTATGTTAATCTCTTTTTTCTCTTACTAGTTAACTTTTTTTTCTATTGGGGGGGGGGATATTATCTATGTTCACCTTTTTTCTCTCTCTTACTAGTTAACCTTTTTTTTCCATTTTGGGGGTATTATCCAACTATGTTTATAAAGCATCTCCCTTCACTCATCCTCTCCACTCATTTTCGTCTGTAATATGTATATACTTTTTATTTCAGATCGCAATTTCCCGCTCACCTTTGTAACCTTCATTTTAATTTTCATATGTCCCTGTTCACCTCTATTTTAATTTTTATATCTTGCTCTCCTGTTCTCATTTTTACATTTTTCTGTTCGCCTGTGTTTTCATCTTTATACAATCAACCACCCAGAACCTCACATGCCTCTTGTCTACATTTCTTTTATAACTTAAGTGATTAGAACAATTGAGTCATAATAATAAGCGTTTTTTAAGTTTCATCCCTCATTAAAGCGATACAATCTCATAATACCGAAAGAATATGTTACTCTCTCTCTCTCTCTCTCTCTCTCTCTCTCTCTCTCTCTCTCTCTCTCTCTCTCTCTGGTAAAGGTAGTAGTGATCGTTTTCCCAAGTGATAAAATCAGTTTATCTCCCTATCATCTGTTATCATTAGCACTGAACAGGACAAAGATAAGAGAGCCGGTTGTGAAATGTGTCCCGTCCCTCAGTTGAGTGTCTAGGAGGAAGATGATGATATACTTGAATTCATAGAGGAAGAAGATGATTGGTAATAATTAGATAGTTGTATATATAAAGACTTCCGTTGAATTAGTCTGGGTATAGTAGTGAAAAAGAGTAACTACAGACCAGTAACTAGAAAAAAGCATCGCTAATAACTCGCAGTATGGACGCAGAAATCGGTTGCCCTGTTTAGCTCATTCACTCTATGTTAGTAATACGGTTTGCACATACATCAGTTCACGTTAATCCTTTAGAGCTGAGCCAGGAATATTCCAACGGGGAGTAAGCGATCTTGTAACAAGGAAATGTGTTGATACGACGGTGGAACGACACAAGATATAGATGACCATATTCATAAACGCGTTGCTTTCTCCCCGTGACTATTTTCCAAAGCCACAGAGATGATAAGCGGGTTTTTAAGGATATTTCTCCAGTTGATAATGTAGAAATCTTGTCCCTCTGCCTCTAGAACCGTAAAAAAAACACCTAAAAAAACTCGTGTGAATTAAAATAAACCATTTGAGATACTGGAGGTGAAGTACAGAAGTGTTTGACAATGCTAGCCAGAGATTCCTTATACGACTGAGAGACGACCACAACTGACGACCCAATCTGCCCCACTCACTGCACTGCCCCTCTGTTTGCTTTACCCGTGTGTCCGTTCGTTCGTCTCACCCAGATGATGATTCGAGCTGCCTTGAGAACGCGTAGAGTGATTCGGTACACGCAGACAGCTGACCTTGGATCGATGCATGACTAATAAACGCATTGAAATAAAGAGATGTCGTATTATGACTATAGATCCGTATTCAGAAACGCTTACCCGTCTCACCATCAGTTTTCTAATGGCTATAGTTGAAAATACTCGTGTTTTTTAGAGTATTCGTATGGTTTGGGGGATATATTGGCCAGATTCCTAGTTCATTGAGAGGAGAAAATGTTATGAAAATACGGTTAAATGTCTTTGTAGTCTTACGTAAATTGTCGTAGTGAGAGAAGAAGGCGTTTCTGAATACGAGTTTATTATTCTGACACACTTCTATGCTGTATTTCCATTGTAGTCATAAGGCTTTGGTTATTTTCACCATAGTCGGAATATTCTATTTATTTTCACTGCGTTAATAAGGTTCTTGTTATTTACATTATAATTAATAGCTCTTAGTTAAAGTTGAAGTGTGTGTTTTTTTTTTTTTTTTACGGTTCTAGTGATATAATGCTAAGATTTCCATGTTGTTTATAAGAGAAGCACTCTTGGTAACCCGATTTACCATCTCAGTGGCCTTGGAAAGCAGTCATGGTGAGAGAGCAAAGTGTTTCTTAGGGGTGAGCAAACCTTGATACTCACGAGTTACTGCCACGTCCCTTTCATCTTTCCTCACGTCAATCACTCTGTCACCTTGCCGATAGAGGGCGGTGTCACTCTGAATCAACTCTAGATAATGTAAAAATGAAGTAGTTTGTCGCTCGAGGACACGCCAGTCTATGAAATCCTACGGGGAAGCTTGACTGTTCGGTTCCGAGTTCCTTGTCATGTAATAAAGCGAACATGCAACCTGGAAATATGAGGCCGTTCCACCATGAAGTAGTAGTAGTAGTAGTAGTAGTAGTAGTAGTAGTAGTAGTAGTAGTAGTAGTAGTGGTGGTGGTAGTGGTGGTTCCGATGGTAGAAGTGACGATGATAGCCAATGATGATGTTTGTTATTAGTGGTGATGGTGGTGGTGGTGGAGGAAGAAAATTTGGCCTAAGTAAATAAAAACAACAGTTGCTTCACCGGACAGAATTTCAACCAAACCGGATATTCTTCGTAATCCAAGTAATGAGTGACAGGCACACCGCGCGCCACACCTCACACCTTCACCACCTGCACCGAACTGCTTCCGTCTCTCTCCTGGAGACTGGTACTTGGTTCTCATAAACGCGAACGCATACTGTTATACACTAATTTTCATAGATAAGTCACTAGTAGTAGTAGTAGTAGTAGTAGTAGTAGTAGTAGTAGTAGTAGTAGTAGTAGTAGTTGTTGTTGTTGTTGTTGTTGTTGTTGTTGTTGTTGTTGTTGTTGTCAATGTTGTAGTAAGTGGTGGTGCAAATAAACTCATTATATTCACCAAACACTCATCTTGACTTTAATTGGGTAAAGCTCTCATGGCTCTCCACACAGAAAGTTAAGATGCTCCACATGTATCTGTAAAAAACACCACCTTGGTTATCATTATGGCGTTGTTTGGTAATGTGCATGCCTATGTGGGAAGCCAGTGCACTGAGGACTTTTGCCAGTTACTTCCACAAGCAGTGTCACTTCATTATTACGCTTGCACATCAAAGTACTGGATAACATCACACGCAAACATCACAGTCAATACGGTCTGAGATATATATATTTCTGTGAATCACATTACATTGTTTATTTAACCGTGTTCACTTTATTGAAGAGAAAGTAATGTAGGAAATTCTACCATTTGATATCAGTGCGTTCCGTTGTAGCCAAGGGCAAGACCGAGGAGTCACTGTGGACGAGCACTATCAATGTAGCATGATCTCGCTGATATCTTCGAAATAACCACTCGCACTCCACTACTCATGTATACGAGAAAAATAGACAGATAAAGATACACTCCCTTAAACATCCTTAACACATTTGAACACCACTCACAAACTAATTGACAACTTCATAACGCAGCAACAACAACAACAACACACACACACGTACTTCAAAATACGTCGCGGCCTTCCACATCCAGCGGCAGACGGTGAAAGGCGACTGGCGTATTAATTTCCGCTGTACCTACTACTGGAGAGGCAGCACCCGTCTGGGCAGCGCCTTGGCCCGTACAAACAGATCTCCTAGCCATCGTTGCGATTAGTTAAGTTAGCTGGGTATGTATGGCGATTCACCTTCGTTCTCCAGCAGAGTGGTCACCTTTTGGTAATGCAGTGACCCACGGAGCGAGGCGTTGGGCTCAGTCGTCCACACCAGCCAAGGCACCAACATCTACAGTCTGTGCGCTACTAAAGGCCTGTGGCGAGTGGGCTGTTTGGCCGGAGTGTACCATGACCATGATGCTGCAAGATCTTCGTGTTGCCTAGTCACCATGAATAGGACCTGTGAAGAGCCTTACCTGTGTGTGTGTGTTTCGGTGGCTAGTATCATATTTTTGTGGCGAATAGTTGCCTACGTAAGCTACCCAATCTATCTATCTACCTATTTATCTGTCTATCTACCTCTCTCTATATTTTTTTTATATCTACGTCTACAAGTGAGATGTATTAATTACTTATTGTTCTTTTTACTCCTCTCTAACCCCAATAAATCTGATCCTAGTGGTAGTAGTAGTAGTAGTAGTAGGAGGAGGAGGAGGAGGAAGATGAGCAGGAGCAGGAGGAGGAGGAGGAAGATGAGCAGGAGCAGGAGGAGGAGGAGGAAGAGCAGGAGCAGAAGGAGGAGGAGAAAGAGGAGGAAAAGGAGTGACTGCCTGACAAGTAATGCTGAACTAGCGAGCAGCGAGTTCACTAACTTTCTCTTAACAATGGACCCGAGCAGCGCCAGGGTAGAATAAATGTCTTACCTTAATTAAAGAACACCGTTGAATTTCGTCCATGACTTTGTGCGCTGTCACATTTTTGTTAAGGTGTCTTCAATGCACTATCCTCATCGTCCCCTTCTATCTTCGGATTATAAATATGTAGTCTGTTCTTTTTCCTTCTTTTTTTTTCTTGACTCTTGTGTGAGTGAAATTTATTAGTCCTTTCATAACATGCTTTTATGCTTTGGACCTCGATTATTATTTTTTTTTCCCTCTATTGGCTTGATAGTTGATAGATTTTACATGTTTTTTTTTTTCACATATGATTGTATTGACACATTAACAGGCCCTGGTATAAAGTAATGGAGTTTTGCTTGGGTATTTCGACCTTTGTGATATTTTAACAATAATTCCCTGCAACAATGGAAGTTTAAAGAGGCATAATAAGAGCTATAGAGACACGTAACATGGAGAGAGAGAGAGAGAGAGAGAGAGAGAGAGAGAGAGAGAGAGAGAGAGAGAGAGAGAGAGAGAGAGAGAGAGAGTGCGTGCGTGTGTGTGTGTGTGTCCTAACCTAACCTATCTTCTCTCTCTCTCTCTCTCTCTCTCTCTCTCTCTCTCTCTCTCTCTCTCTCTCTCTCTCTCTATCTATCTATCTATCTATCTATCTATCTATCTCTTCCTCTTTTATTTGAAGGGATCAAAGGTGACACTTCTTTCCATCTTTCATTCATTCTTCCCTCCTGAAAAAATGTCTCGTTTCCTTCATTCACTCGTTCTTTCATCTCCAAGATCCTAGACTCTTTCTTCCTTCATTCTTCATTCACTCTTTCCTCGTAGATAATCCTTCATTCCATTCATTCATTCTTCCTTCTCATCTTCCTCGTAAATGTTCTTTCTTCCCTCCATCCACTCTTCATTCTTGTTCCCCATAAATGCTGTTTTTTCACGTTCTTCTTCCTTCTTTTTCTTTCATCTCTCCCTCTCCCTCGTCCTGCGTTGAAAGATAATGCAAGTTCTCCTTTTTATTTATCTATTCCATTGTTTCCATACCCTCGAATGAAGACACAAAACTTGAAAAGGGAAAACACAAGCTAAAACTCATTCAAAATATGGACACCGCACCGTTATAAAGAGGGAACTAATTCTTATGATAAATATTTCGTGTATGCTTGCTTTTCTTTGCTTCCCTTGGCTATGAAAAGGTGTTAGATGAATATATGCACTAATTTTGCTAATGCGAGACGTTTGACACCGTTAGAAAGACAGAACTATCTCTTATAATAAATATTTCTTGTATACTTGCTTTTATCTGCTTCCCTTGGCTATGAAAAGGTGTTAGATGAATATAGGCACTAATTTCGCACACTTATCTTCCATGTATCCCTATGTAAGAGTTTTAAATGATAGAGATAACATTTGACAGGAGGTGGGAGGTGACGTCAGCAGAGCCAGGCAGACAGACAGCAAGAGAGAGAGGGACCTTAGCACCGGCCTTAGCATGGAGGTGGAGGTAGAAGAAGTAGCTAGTCTCCTTTTCGAGGATGAGATTCCTGGTAAGATGATGCCTCTGTGTGTGTATGGGGTGGGGGAGAGCTTTCTGTGGTGTATTAGTGTGGGTATTTTTGGTATTTTTATTTTACCTTTTACACCAATCTCAAGTCTTAAGTGTGTGGTGGTGGTGTTGATGCTTGTCCTCTGCTTCACTGTTTTGAACATTTAGTATAGGGATAAGAATGTATTGCTGGAAAACATAGGATGAGTGTGTGTGTGTTATAGAAGGCAGGGTAAATTTTGCACTTTTCTCTGAGTGGAATTTTTGGTTAAACTAAGCGTAAGTGATGTGTATTGTAAGTACGAGTAAATAATAAGTCAATTCTGTAGTAACCATATAATGAGATACTTTCAACACTATTCTACTTGCTTTTTGTACATGTATTTCAAAGAGAAGTAAGATAGTGAGACAAATAGCCCAATAATAATTACTGGGTTTGTTTCCTTTCCTTCCCTCCATCCCCCAAAGCCCTGGAACAAGCCAAGGGCCACTGTGGGGATGTAACTTTTAGGGATAAGACAAATTTTGACATTTAGGAGAAAGGCTAAGGGTGACATGCCATATTTTGATCACCAGGAAAAAATTATAACCTAACCTAATCAATATGTACTGTAATACTCACTTTTTCCTCCAGCTTCTTTACTTTATTCATTAATTATTTATATGTCTGCCTCCTCTTCCTGCACCACCACCCAGACAAGCTGGTAAAATTTTACAACCACCAGTTTCTCAATGTCAAAAATCACTGGCACCATTATAAGTGATTTCCCAGGGCCATATACTGTATATAGGGATCAAATTACTCAGTATGGAAAGCTTTAACAGATGAGAAGGGTATGAAAAACCAACTTGAGACTGGTGAAGTAGTAAAGAAAATACTGAAAAGCTGGGAAAAATTTTGGGAATTGAGTTTTGGTTGGTGGACAAAAAATCAGCAAAATAAGTGGGAATTTGTTGGTTATAGTACAGTGATTCTTGTTAGACAGCCTTGGCAACTGTTACTCTTGTGTTTTCAGAGGGTTGGAATGAAAACGATGACTTCTCTAACTACATCGTCCAGCTGGCCTCCTGTGGTGTGGAGAAACTCGGTATGCTTTTTATTTTATTTTTGCTAAGTGTTAAGGAGAGGTGCTCAATCCTGGTGTTTTTGTTCTAATAATAGTCATCTCGTTGATCTTCTAGCCACTAGCATCCTAACCTAATGTACCTAAATCAGTGAATGTGTAATTGAGCCATAGTAGTAGTAGTAGTAGTAGTGATGGTTCTTATTTGTTGTTGATGTTAAGAAGTTTTAGCTTTTCCCACCTGAAAAACTCTACTTTCCCACCAGGTCCTCAACACTGTAAGGCACAGGAGCTGAAAAAGATAATGAATAGGGCTGCAGAACTCTTACTGACATTTACTCACCTTATTTTCATTAATCTTCTTGAAAGACATTACTCATTTCATTATTGTATTTAAGTACCTTGCCTCAACTTGTGTTTTCCCACCACTCAGTTCTCACATTGTATATTCACTCAATCCAGGGAAGGAGAGTGCACACCTGCGTGAAGAAAGGAACGCTATCTTGGATCAGACCAAAGACCTTGCCTACACCAACTACAAAACCTTCATCCACACAGCCGAGTGCTCCAAAACTATCTACAATGATGTGAGTGGAAACAAGTATGTCTACCATTCATTACTATTCATGATACATAGAGGAGTGATGTAGCATTCTTCCTTTTTTGTATTTTGAAGTTGTGTATTGTTCATCCCAGCCAAGTATCAATTGATGGTTATGTATTATGTGAATTGCCTTTGTCAGTTTTCATTTTATCATGTTCGAATATGATTATTTTTGCTTATAATCAGTTTTTAAATATTGTCTGTTGCTCTGGAGGGAAAATTTGTTGGGCATGTGAGGCTCAGAACCCATATTGATAAACGCCAAAAGCTAAAAGTTACTCTCAAAGCTGGTTTTTTTACTCTTAAACCCTCCAGTACTATGACACATTTCCATATCTATTCTTCTTGCTATTTGATGACTTTATACAGCTTCAATAACTTCTGTGGAGATTGCAATAACGAACACTCTGGCCATTAATCTTCTGACCTCCATAGAGCTTTCCTAATGTCAATAAAATCATCTAATCGTACCCAAAATGGAAAGTAAAAATGTGTCCCATTACTGAAGGAGTTGAAAGGGTTTACACAACTCTCTTTAATCTGTATCATGATCTCTGGTTGCAGTTTACTAGTGTGGAGAGTCACCTGGAGGGACTGTCTTCCTGTCTTCCTAACCTGAAGAAGAGTGTTGAGAGTTTCCTGGCCACCTCCAAGAACCTGGCCCAGTCAAGACACCTCACCTCACTCACCCTCACCAAACACACTCAGCTGCTTGAGGTTAGCTGGGCTTTATTTAAGAGGGAGGTTTAAAGACATTTATCCCTTTCACTTAGCTAACTCTCTTAGACCTGCAAGGGGACTTGTAACTAAGTGGGCCTCTTTTAAATTTTATGTTGCTCTTGGTTAGATTTCCCCTCTTACATAAAAGTCCTTCTATCATGGCAGTTTTCATTGGCTAAAGCTGCCTCTGACATGTATTATAGGCCTGTCTTCTTCCCCTCCCCTTCACACTCCACTCCTTGCCTGCATACTTGTCACATTTCCTTCATGTAATATAAGGTGGTTTGTTTGCAACAGCATTTTGTGGGAGATTTTAAGGTCATTGCTTTTGTATCATGTGTATAGGATGATACCCTTTTTTGTGTATTCTTTCAGATGATTCAAGTATTACCTTATACACTAAAATTTTCTGAAAGTACATAGGAAAAATATTTATATAAAGTATATGTAGTATGAAGCAAGACTTTGGTTTGTTTTTCTAAGGAGACTGTTGTATTGTGTGCAGATTCTTGAACTGCCACAGCTGATGGACACCTGCGTCAGGAATGGCTACTATGAGGAGGCTCTGGAGATTGTAGCCTACGTCCGACGGCTAGAGAAGAAACACACAGACATTCCAATTATTGCGGTAAAGTTTATTATCTGTGTTTGCCGTTCATTATTTGGCAGCAAGTCATTCATCCCGCCACGTTACCCACGTGACTCAAAGTAATTCTCAGTGTTCGGTCTGCAGGGCATTGTGAAGGAGGTGCAGGCAGGCACCCGTCTCATGCTGAGCCAACTCCTTGCACAGCTGCGCTCACCCCTGGCACTGCCACAGTGTCTCAAAGTGATAGGTGACTGACCATCTTTTTTTGTTTCTTACACATGGCTGGCTTGGTGACTGGTTTAGTATGTCTTGTCTAACAATTCTCTCTCTTGTTCTTGGACAAATTCTTTACCTATATTTATGTATGTATATGATACCTATTCCAAAGAATTCCCAAGTGGTTATCATTAATGATTGATCACTCACAGTTTCCCTTCCACACTGTAATCCCTTCACCTTCTTCTCTCTCCCCATGTGAGTTTCTCATGAATTGTGTGTGAATGAGCAACATTTCAAAATTAATAAAAAGAAAGACTCCTCTGAGAGATTGCAATAAGTAATGTTGCCTCAAATTTTCAGGCTTATTGAGGCGTCTTGATGTTTTCACTGAGCCTGAGCTGAGGCTGAAGTTCCTCCAAGCTCGGGACTCCTGGTTTAATGGCATCTTGAAGAGCATACCAAGGGAAGACGGTAAGATGCACCATCAATGCCACAATAACTTTGAGTGTTCACATTAATGATCAGCTATATCATATAGTTAACCTTGAGTCGATGGAAGTATTCATTATTTTTTGTTTTTGTCAGAGACCAGTTTATTGGTAAGATATATACTGTACTCATGTTGAAATGCTTTAGGAACTATAGTGATTTTCATTTTTGTATGATTGATTCTCTTATTTTCATTTCATCATTTTGTCATTTCCTCCTGCCATGCCAGCCTACCAGCACATCATCAAGGTGGTGGAGGCCTCCAGGGTGCATCTCTTTGATATTGTCACGCAGTACCGAGCCATTTTCTCTGATGACGACAACAGATTTGGTCTTGGGGATCCTGAAGTCAATGAGCAAGCAATATTCCATGGCTGGATATTGCATAAGGTAAATTTTTCATTGTTAGTACAGGAAATGCAGGTATCAATTTTGTGACATGGGGGATTTAGAAATTTTACATTTTACAAGGATAATAAATACAAGAGACCGATGAGCATTAGAAATAATACCTGTTTTCCCCATACCGTCTCAGGTTAACCAGTTCATCAGGCTGGTGGATAGAGACCTGCAGCGTGGCGTGGGTAGCAACCTGGAGGCAGTCCTGGCGCAGTGTATGTTCTTTGGCCAGTCGTTCAGCCGCATCGGAGCAGACTTCAGAAACCTTTTAATCCCTCTGTTCCAGGTGAGTGTTCGGTGGTGACATGTAGTAGGGGCAAGTTTTTCATCTACTTATAGCTTTTGTTTATTTTCTACCTGTATGTTTTTGCTCTCTCTCTCTCTCTTCTTTATTTGAATAGAAAATTACAGTACAACAACCAAAGTAATTCTTTCATAATTTGGCTGAAAACTGAGGTGGTGTTCAAAAAGGAAGGAGTTTGCTAACCAAGGTTAAACTATACTTTAAAATAACTTGATATTTAGTAATATGTCATTTTAATTCATTCAATTCATGCATAATTCATAGTCCACTGACCCCAATGGAGTATTTATTGTGTGTGCAGTAGTGTTCCCTCAACAATACCTTAGGACTAGCTCAGCAATAGATTTCCTTTTTTCTCATCTTCATAGTGTGAAGTGTAATTAGCTGAACTGAGGGTTCATGTTGGTGGAATGTCTTACTCACTCATGAATGTCTTTTTATCTGAGTACAAGTTACTACTCTCTCGAGTCTTAATTTTCCGCCTGTGCTTACCTGTTAGTAATTGAAGCACCTCCATCTTTACAGAAAGCAGCCTTAACACAGCTTGAGAAGGACATCAGAATTGCTAATATCAAATTTGATGAGACCCTGAGCTGTTTTTCTCTTATGGAAGCCCAACAACTAAGTTCATCTGCAACACTATTGCCAGAAACTCAGGTGAGTCTGATTGTAACTAACACTCACGTGATTGAGTAATAACTTCTCACCACTGTTCATAGGACTTTCTATCAGACTGTGCCATTGTAGGTGTAAGTAATTCATGTGTATTTTCAGGACAAGACCAGACCACCTCTCTCTCTGATGGAGTTTGCACCGCTGGCCCACTACATGAATGGCCTGGTGGCCGCCTTCAACACCCTGCGGCAGTGTTGTCCTGTGGCCACTCTGTCAGGAGCCATGAAGCTCATCCAGCGGTCTCTTGGAAAAGTGAGCAAGCTGATAACTTTGCTTCACTTCTTTGCTTTATCTCAACCAAAATGAAAGATTTAAAGAAAGGATTATTACGCTAAACAAGGGCATAGTCAGTAAAAGAGATGGATATTACTTGAAGAATTAATGATGCAAAAAGATGGCTGTGGAAGTAATAACTGTCCTTTAACATGTTTTTTCACACAACTTTCTTGAGATTTGAATTTGCTGATTAATTTCCACGTTCTAGTCATAAAAATTCTATTCCTTGTTGCTGAATGTATTTTGTAAGCCAATATAAATTCTCACAATCCACTCACAGCAAATGGAACCACTACAGTTTGAAATTTAATATTAAAAAGCTTTAATTTTTCAGGTTATTTCTGCTTTGCTTGAGCTGCACAGGCTAGAGAGCTCTGGCTTCACAGCACGAGAGGTGGCATCATTCCAGCGCATGTGCTGCGTAGTGGCCAATGATCTCTTCCCACACATCAACAAGTGTCTGCGCTGTCTGTATCCACTCCAGCAGATAGCGCTCATCACTGGTATTCCTGTTAACCAACTTCAGAGACAGGTATGAACTTTACAAAAAAAAATTTAAACAGGAGACCTTTTAGATTTATATTGTATATAGTACAGTCAGCCCTCGTTTCTTCAGACTAATACAGACTGGGCCATGTCCGGAGAGTGAAAAAGTCTGGGCATTGAAAATTGAGTACAATACAGTTCTGTACTGTACTCAAAGGATACAATGTACAGTATACATGAGATAGTAAAATATGGTTATACCTGCAATAGGGTACAGTATAATATTAACCCAAAAACTGCTGTACGCCTTCTGGAAGCGCACTTTTTAAACAGGCACCATAAAGTTTCTTTGATTCATATTTCTTTGAATTTTAATAACTTTTCTTTTAGTAATTTTTATCCTCCTCCCTTTCGGGTTAATATTATACTGCAGGTATAACCATATTTTACTATCTCATGTATACTGTATATTGTATCTATCATATTGTAGCCTATGAGTATGTGTGTGAGACAATATAGGCTGTTACTGTACAGTACAGAACTGTATTGTACTCAATTTTCAATGCCCAGACTTTTTCACTCTCCGGACATGGCCCAGTCTGTATTAGTCTGAAGAAACGAGGGCTGACTGTGTTTAGTTTATTGGCTCCTTGACAGGGTGAGCTCCTCTCTCTGCACGGACAATGAAATGTGATATGGTGTGGTGAGTTGAAGATGGCTTTGGCATCTGTTTACAACAGTGGGGTTTGTAAATGTGACGCCAATGCCATCTCTGACTCACCACACCACAGCACTTGATAAATATTCATAATCCACAGAGAGAGGAGCTCACCCTGTCAAGGAGCCAATAAGTTGTTATTTGAGACCTCTTCAACAATGCAACTCTCACATAAATTAAGAGATAGCTACATCAGTTTTCTCCTATTAAATCTCTTCAATACTCAGACCATCTTCATATTTATCCGATTTTTATTAAAATAATGGTAAAAATGTGTTCGTTATTTTTAGGCTTTGAAATTCATAAACGTCCTTGCATTGGGTTAGTGAGCTATCCTCCATTAGGTGGTGCTACACGTCAATATTATGACGACCAAACTCATAACTTTTAGCAGCAAGATCCGAGTACACCTTATAATGCAGGACACCTCTCTGATTCCTCTGTTCTTTACAAGCTCCTTCTTTATCTACAGAACTGTGGTCAATTAAATAGTGAGGAATTGCTTGCCCCCATCCAACATCTGTTACCCAAGGTGGAAGAGAAAATACTTGACTTTGACGTGAGAGAAACCATTGTGGAAGAAAGAGGTTCCGACCTAGACTTAACACAGACAGATGCATCAGTTACACAAGAGGGCCCATTAGTGGTTCAGGCTACAGCTGACAATGCTGACCAGACTCCAGATGTAACAACCCATGAGCCTGAAACACCCACTAATGAAATCTCCATTACTGAAACCCCCAGCAGTACAGAAGCTCCAGGTGAAGTCACTAAGGCAAGGTATACATTAGGTCCAGACAGTGAGGATGAACAAAGCATTTCAGTACACAAGGAAAGACCGTCCTTCACCAAAGAGCCATCAGTAAATGAGGAAAGTGTGCCGTCCTCTCACACACCACTTGTGCCAATTCAAGACACGTCCACAGTTACAACTGAAAGTGACACCCATACAATTTCTTGAACCATTAATACTGTACAGAATAATAATCACCACCACAGTATGCAAGTTGTTTAACAGAAAATATATAAACTTCAAAGAAGTGTTGAAGTGCTTGGACAATGTACACCTTCAGTGCAAACCAACATTGTGAAGTTTTTCTACTTTCACAAAAATTTGGATTTTCATATTTATAATAGTCTTCTGAATCTGAAGAGGACTTGGGTATAATATTTCCTGCTAATTAGTCTACATAGTCTTAAAAAGTGTGCAAGGAATATAATTACTTTGCATTCCTATCAAAACAAACTTTTGGATAAGTTTTTTCACTAATGAGGTATGAATACAGTTAATCATTTGGTTTTAAAGATGAGTGTGCAATCTAATCAGCAGCAAAAGTCACCTTCCTAGTGTGTTGCATTATCCTGCACTGAAAACATCCAATCACATTAGAAGTGATCACACACCATCTTTACAAGTGCAGGGAAGCAGAGAGTGGTGTGTAGGGGGCAAGGTTGGCATGTGTAGACCTTGCCTCACACATACCAACATGTTATCTCCAACATAATAAGTGTAATTGTCCTGTTACATTTCATTTTTCTGCATTGGTGTGTGCGTGACCATATAAATATTGTTGAAAATAAATAAATATTTTAATTTTAGTGTTTCTTTCATGCAACAACCTACTTATCCACTACTCTTTACATAGCTGTCATGGAGCTTCACAGCACAGAGGAGTATAACTACAGTACATGCTCTCAGTCACTGACACAGACACAGTCTAATTCATAAATACCCTTGAGCTTTTATGCTGAAGCATCTCAAAACACCCATAAGCCCTGGTAACCAGCCAACCATCACCCTTAAGAAAGTGAAAACAGAAAATGTGAATATTGTCAACAACAACAAGCTTTTCTGTAATACCAACTTGTTCTGTCTTTGATAGACTGAATTACTAATCAATTTTCATACATCAAGATTAAGGAATGGAGGGTAGCCTGCTTGAGATGCTCCAAACACTGGTCATTGATTTTAGACGATTCCTACACAGCAAAATTCATCCTGTTAAAACATTTTGCATTCACTAAATATTCAACATTACCAAAAATAATTGCATTTAATAACAAATATGCATATACAAATTGATCAATTGTCACATTCATGAACTGATGCATCATGCTAACCAATTGAAATAAAAGAGTACAACATAAAACACATCAAAAGCAGCAAATTTCACAGTATAAAAATCTACCTAATATATGCTGAGCACCTTCAATTAATCACTAATGGGGAACACTAGCCTACATACAGTCAACAGCTTACCTTGCCCGGCTGTAGTATCAACTCTCCCACTAAGGCACTCAATCCAAACAGCTGCTTCCCAAAACCTCTGAAATAACTCAATGTACTTACTCTGCTACACACACAGGAATGTAATGACAAAGTAAGAAATATCACCATAACAATGCCTTAATAATAAATCAATCACTATACTCCAGCCTCTTGGGGAGCATGACTGAAGAGAAAGTAAGGCCGGTGTTACTTCCACATCCAGAATGCATGATAAGCTTTGCACTAATTCATTCTGAACCAAACCTCCCATGTAAAACTTGTCACAAAAGAAAGCTATTTCCACCACCAACTTAAGTACATAATGGCATCTGAAATCCCAGCACCAATCAATAAGGAATATAGCCTTAAGTTAATTTCAAATGTCTTCCAATTCATGGGTGGTAAATGGATCAATCACAAAGAATGTCAATTTTCATACTCTATTGTGCAAAAACATTCAATCAACTATGACAAGCAGAAGACCAAAATACTCTACAAATCTTAGAAAGCACCCAAACTTATCTCGGCAAACAAAACAGTACACCTTTCACTGCAGTGTTCATCAAGGCACAGATGTGTAGTTAACAGGGAGGTTTTGGTCTGTCTCCCACACCACCAGCCTGCTCATACACTGCACATGCCACCTGCACTGCTAGACTGTCAGTGTTCTCTTGAGTTGAGGCCTCTGCATACACTCGAACAACATCCTCTGTACCTGAAGGCCTCACAAAGGATCTGCCTTTTGGGAAGTTCGCAACGATTTTATTAATGGTGTCTTGCAACCCTGCTGGTGTGACGCAGACTCGCTCAGCATCAGTGGTGGTGATCACAGCTCTGTCAGCCACCATCACCTGAAACATTGTCATTTTCACCTCAATTGCAGAACCATTACTATCTCAGCTTGTTACTTTATTCAATTCACTCCTACATTTTAGGTGATCTAAGTTGTAAAGCAGGTTTTGCTAAATACTTCACTATCATCTCTCATGAAGGAGCAGTGTGGTTCAGTTATTCATGTATCAGCTGGAGTTACGTTCCTTTTGTTTGGGGCTATAAACATGATGAGTTCATTCTATTACTTATAAATACACCTTTCTCTAACTGAGACAACACCTAAGAAAGAAGCAAGCAATTCAATAACCTGAGAATTATGATAAGAGTATTGGAAAATCCTTGGTGAGATACTCGGTACTTTCTATTACTTTTATTCATCAATTTTTCTCTTGTTTTTCTATTCTTTCTCAATCTTACCATACAAATCTTTCTTACTTCAATCTACTACTTATCTTTAGTCTTACTTTCAAATTCCCAAACTTTGTACTAAAACAATTAATAGTAACAGTATATAACATTGCACAGCACCTCATATACATTGCTACACTCAATACCAAACCAAACATGAGCATACCTTCATTTGTCTGTTTGGAAGGTCAGAGTAGGCAGTGTTCCAGTCAAGCGCTGACCAACCACGAGCATGAAGCACTGTCTCCACCAGCAGCATGTCAGAGATGGCGTCCCCAACCGTCTCATTGATGACGTCAAGCACCTGAGCCAACTTCTCAGCCTGTGCGTTCTTAGCTGAAACATGGTCAGTGTTTAGTGTCTCTGCATAAGGAAAGAAGTGAAGATTATTAGGAATTGCTAAAATATGATGCTGAATAGCCACAATTTTTTAGTACAGTGGTGACTCAAAATTCAAACTTGATTTATTCAAATAGCTGTTCAAGTACCAAAAACTCAAGAGGGTACTGCAGTGCCAGCTAAATCCTTACCACTGTTGTGCCATTAACTTAACTCTTTACAGGATATGAAGAATATACACTTCCATTACAGACAAAGCCACTCCCAGCCACACTTACCTTTAGCAGCTTCCTTAATAGCTTGCCTGGCAGAGTTGGAGAAGATTACAGTGCCATGACCATTTGCCTCAAAGTAAACACCAATGTCAAAGTCCTGAGCAGCGTGATGCAGGTGCTTCACGCCAGTCTTGACACACGCCACTGGCACACCAAGCTTCTCTGTGATGTAGGCCGTGGATGCTCCATTGGCGTAGGCAGTCTGGACCAGACCAAGGTTCAGCTTCAACCCTGACAAACAAAGAAATGGTTCACTGCCAACCCTGGCAAATGAAAAATTGATTTCTATATTATAGACTTGTTACTATCCAAGTCAAAGGATTTCTCTTTTTTTTTCATCAAGCAATACATTTTTCATAATCTATGCATGATAAATGAAGCATATCGATGCTTATTTTCCCTCCATATTCTCAGATATATTATCTCACCTCACAAAAATACACTATTGAAAATAAAACAGCATAAAAGTATCAGAGGCTGATGAGATGGTGTGCTCAAGGTATGTAGTTACTTGGCTATGAGAAAAGGAATAACTTGGTTTACACTAACCAGATCCAGCTACCAACTCCTTCAAGTAGCCGGCAACCAAGGTAGCAATCTTGTCCCCATCCAGCATGTAGTACTGGCCGCTGCTGTCCAGAAAGCTGTACATCACACGGTCAGCGTCTCCATCCACCGACACACACCTCACATTCTGTGTCTTGGGAACACCCTCAGGCCACTTCTGCTGGACCTGTGCAATGTAAGCAAGACTGTCAGAAAAACAGGCATCCCATAGTTCAGTTACATTTTTCTAGATACACCAAAATAATAATGGAATCCTGGCTATCTATCTGGTTACTGGTATCTACCCACTCACCCGAACAAAAACAGTTCTTAAAGGAGAAAGGATTACTTTTAACACACCATCAATCAGCATTTACCGGGATCAACCAATAATGTTTTTTAGAGTCTATTGTAGATTCACCTTGATGGATGACTAAAATTCATGGTTATGCATTACAAAACCACTAACCAAGAAAACAGAGCATATGTTTAACTTGATGGATGGCTAGAATAAATCATGCACAACACAGCAATTACCAAAGAAACAAAACCATGTATTCTGATGCTTAATGCAGAACACAATGTGAAATTTACCGTGTTAGACGAAGGTTATAACAAACACTCCCGCCTGACTTGCCTTGACAAAGTCAGCCCCACACAAGTGGTTGAGGACGCCCTCACCCTTGTTGTACATGGTGACCTTGAGGGCATCCTGCAGGTGCTTGGTGAACTCCTCCATGGCCAGCGCCCCCACACCATTCGCCCCATCAAACAAGATCACCGGTTCATAGTTCCCGTTGGAGGCACCACCAGACCGAAGACTGACAAAGGCTTGAGAAATCTTCTTGTAGTATCCCTCAATGGTTGGCTCACCATACCTGGGGATGATTACTGTACTGAATACCTACTCTGTCTACTACACACTCAAATACTCACCATTACTACACAAGACAAGTCCATTCAAATGTGAGCCAATATATCACCATCCAAAGAGCAACATATCAAACTGAACTTATACAGAAAAAACAGCAAAGGCTCCTATGAAAGATATGTCAGTTGCACTTCATAAGACATATTTGTGATACAATAAATTCTAAAATTGAAATCAACAATGCAAATTCAGCACTCATAAGAAAACAAAAAATTTCAATCTAGTATTCAATATTTGTAATTATAAATTAAGTTTTGCTGTACTTCAATGGACACTGTGCCACCACCACCGTTACCACTAAGGCACCAACACCACCACCACCACCACTACGTACTCGCCCCCATCGTTGTGGCAGGTCACCATGTAGTGCAGCACCGGCGTGGAGACAATGCCAAGGTCCTTCACCTCCCCACCCACCGCTGCCACACCTGCCAGCACAGCATCACGCAGACTGTTGCTGCTCGGCCTGGAAAGATGCAAGGTAGTTAAAAGTTAGTGGCTTCAGTCTTTAATAACTGATAACCTAATGATCTTTAACAAAACAAGGAGTCTGCCCAAAAGCAAAGGTAAATTCAAGAAAATAAAAAATGGTTTGTATACATTTAGTTGTTGCCTAATCTTAAATTCTGTAAAAAATTAAATGATCTACAACACTTGTACCAAATTCCCTCTCCTTCCACCAATCATACTTCACTACCACAAGGCATACAATACAATACACACAAACAAAACCAAGATAACCACCTTGTGTCTCTGCCAACAATGACAAGAGCAGCATTGCCAGTGTTGATCTTGGCGGCACTGGTGATGGCCTCCAATGCTGCAGCAATGCCGTCGTCAGTGGCGTTGACCAATGTGGTGGCGTGTGCCTCCCAGGCTGGGGCAAGCATCTCCCCCTGAGGGTCCACCAGCTTCACTCCATTGTCAGGTACCGGGTTGTGTGAGGCCGTGATCATCACCCCAATGGCCGCTGATCAGACAGTAAACACTCATCAAAATAAAGAAACTCATAGAACACTTCAAATGTTGGATTCTCTATAACTTTCTATGAACATACATTCACATCCAGATATGATTATAATGCATCATTCAGTCATAAACAGTCACTTGATTTAATTGAATGCAAGTGTCAATGGCTGAAAATGCAAAATAAAATCAAGTTAAACTCCCATAAAAGTGAAAAAAACATAAGCTAAAAATTTATCTATGCAACAAGCTATCTGGACATGTAGATTAAAAGTAATTATCAGAGGACTGTGATAAGAGATAAAGGATGAAAGGTGTTACAAAAATATCAGACTGAAAACAAACATATTGCTGAGATCAATATGGTGACTTACCCCTTGTGTCCCTGGACCGCATGGCCGCCAGGATACCCATGCGGTACATGACAAAGTCCAGCTCCTCGGCCCTGGACAAATAGACCACCATTAGTTACAAGGCTGCCTCTCACATAATAAAGCTCAGACACACAACATCAACCATGCATGATTTCAGACTTAACCACCATCAGACTAAGACAGTTTGGTGGACATGGGCCCTGATCCCTATGAATATCCTGAAAATTACCAGGACATTTAAATCTACATCCCATCACTATTCTATCACTTCATATGGCACATTCCAAGAATAGGGCCACCATGGTTCCCCTATTCTGAATGTAGTACCATGTTATTACTGGCATTTAAATTATTATTGTTCTTTTCAATAGCAAGTTGCAATCAACCATGTGAGCTTTCCCTCAATACATTATGATTAACTTCCTTCTTTTTTTTTTTTTTTTTTTTTTTTTTGTTTGTCTGAAAGTTAGGTGTAAAGAAAAGTGTACATCATTGAGCAGTCTAATGAAGGAACTATGATGGGACTCAACACTTCAGCAAAAAGAAAAAAGATTTAAGTGTCTTGCACTAAAAACAATTCATAACTCAATAAGAAAGCTCCTATCAAACTATTCCAATTACAACAAAAAGCAATACATTCCTCCATCAAGCTATGGTGTTATGAGCTGCTATCGCAGTCTTATCTTTCTTCACACAAATGATCAGATAAAGCTTTTAACTGTTAAGGGCAAGATAATGTTGATTCCTTGTCACTCTTGGGCAACATTAAATAAATGTTTCCTGATGTTACTGTTTTTATTTAGATTAAGGAAACTTTAATCAATCCTATCAACAATTACCTCAACTACTACTTTGCTATATCCAATTATCTTCATTTTACAACATGTACCACTTTACCATACTAACAAGTAACTTCAACTTGACAATTATCAGATTAGGACACTTTAATTACTGCATGTCACTTAGCAAACAGTTTTATTACATACCAATTGTCAGATGGTCAAATTAATCAAATGCATCTTAATTACTGATAAAACTTCTTAATTACTGATAAAACTTAAATTACACAGACAGCTTAACAGATTAGCAAAATGCTGAGTGGTATTTTTCAAACTAACAAATTACTTAATAAAAATTACCCACTGATATGACAAATCCATAATCCAGCCAAATCATCTCACCTGTCACATGCCATGCCTGTATGTTATCATTCCTAATTCACACCTATTCATTCCCAGATTCCTAATTCACTAGTATATTCCTAGATTCCTAACTTTCTAACATTCCTAAATTATTCATGTACATTCAAAGATTCCTAATCAATGTTTACAATTCCAGATTCTTAATTCACACCTATTCATTCCTATATTCCTAATTAACTGATATATTATGAGAGTCCTAACATTCTCATATTCCTAATTTACTCTTGTACATTCACAAATTCCTAATTAAAGTCCATAATTCCAGGTTCTTAATTCATACCAATTCATTCCCAAATTCCTAATTCATTCCTATATTCTTAACACCAATACATTCCTAGATTCCTAACACTAATACATTCTCAGATTCCTAATTAAAGTTTACAATTCCAGATCTTTAATTCATGCATGTACATTCCTAGATTCCTAATTCACAACTGTACATGCCTAGATTCCTAATTCATATCTCTACATTCCAAGATTCCTACATCACATCTGTGGCATTCCCAGATTTCTAATTCACAACTGTACATTTCTTGAGTCCTAATTCACATCCCTACATTCCAAGATTCCCAAGTCACACCTGTAGCATTCCCAAGATTCCAGCCTCATACCTGCAGCATTCCTAGATTCCTAATTCACAACTGTACATTCCTAGATTTCTAATTCACATCCCTACATTCCAAGATTCCTAATTCACACCTCCACATTCCAAGATTCCTAAGTCACACCTGCAGCATTCCCAAGATTCCAGCCTCACACCTGTAGCATTCCCAGATTCCTAATTCACATCCCTACATTCCAAGATTCCTAAGTCACACCTGTAGCTTCCCAAGATTCCAGCCTCACACCTGTACCATTCCTAGATTCCTAATTCACACCTCCATATTCCAAAATTCCTAAGTCACACCTGTAGCATTCCCAGATTCCTAATTTACACCTCCACATTCCAAGATTCCTAGTCACACCTGTAGCATTCCCAAGATTCCAGCCTCACACCTGTAGCATTCCCAGATTCCTAATTCACAACTGTACCATTCCCAGATTCCTAATTCACAACTGTACCATTCCCAGATTCCTAATTCACAACTGTACATTCCTAGATTCCTACCCTCCACATTCCAAGATTCCTACGTCACACCTGTAGCATTCCTGGATTACACCTGCACATGCCCGCCTCACGAACACCTGCGGACACCTGACATGTCAACGCCACACCTGTAATTAACACCTGTACCTGACCCCCCACACCTGCCGTGACCTCCCATATGGTCACCGAGGAGAGAATCTTGGCCCCCTATCTAACTGTCACCTGGCATTTACACACACACACACACACACACACACACACACACACACACACACGGACAGGTTTTCTCACCGCTACAGGTTAAAAAAAAAAAGTAAATCTTTGAAAAAAATCGCTCTTTCTCAATAACTACAGGTGGTTTGAGGGTAAATAAGGTGTCACAGGGTACTCACTTCGTCCTGAATCCCGCTGTTCCATATTTGATCGTTTTTGTGGTTGTTTTAGGGTGAGATTCCTTTGCTACACGGACTGCCTCGGCGTACATCCTCCCACTCTCCATGCTGACAGGTGACTGGCCGCCCCGCCGCTGCCAGCCACGCGCCAACCTCGCCGGCCGCTCCTGTCACAGTTGCCATCTCTCTACTTGTCATTAGCAGCATAAACTAGATCAAATAGTCTAATCCTTCTAATTAGGTCAGATTTATAGATTTACATAGAGTGGATATGCAAAATGCTAACAATTTCACCTGCTTGTTTTATCATTATTAACCGGCCGCTCCTGTTACGGTTGCCAGCTCTCTACTTGTCATTAACAGCATAAACTAGATCAGCTTAATCCTTCTAATTAGGTCAGATTTATAGATTTACATAAAGTGGGTATGCAAAATGCTAACAATTTCACCTGCTCTTTTATCATTACTAACCAGCCGGCCTTGTCACAGCTGTTTTTATTCCCACTAACAAGATGAAACAGTCTAATTCACCCATTTAGTCAAAGTAACTCACTAACTTTTGCAAGGAATGAACTATTTTCTTTGGCTGGCAAGAATAGCAGCTATAATCATAAGCTACCGGTGATGTTGACAACTATTAAGAGGGGGGGAACAAAGTAGAATTACGTGTAACTGCATTTCCAGAACAACTAGTTATTAATTTCAAATAATTAACAACGGGAAAGCATTGTTAAATTGTTACAAATGAAAATGGTCTAGTTTAATTATGTAACCTTACCACTAGAGAGAGAGAGAGAGAGAGAGAGAGAGAGAGAGAGAGAGAGAGAGAGAGAGAGAGAGAGAGTGTTTTAATCAAATCCTTTCTTCCCTTCTCTTCATCTTCTCTCTCCTCTTTCATTCTTTTCCTTCACCAATCTTCCTGTAGCTCCACTTGTAGCAGCTGCCAAGGAAAAGAGAGATTAATTCAAAACTTACAAAAGATTCCTATCATTTATCCCTTCATGTCACCAGCAAGGACAAGAACTGCAACTTTATAACAAAGCAGATTCATATATTTCATTTCTGAATAATACATAACAAGAACACAGTCAGGTATTTTTAGTGGCACACCTGAGCCACATTGCAATGCACCCATCTAAGTATGAATAATACTCATATCTTTAACCACCTTTATTTCCCAACAATGGTATTCTGTTCCTGGAATATTTATTTTTGTCATTTAGAAGTGCTTAGGGACCTCATTAGGACCATTTGAGAGGCCACAGGGATGATCTAAGTTCTCAAAAGTTTTTTTTTTTTCTATCACTAGTGCAGAGTCCTTCTTGAACTATCATAAGAATTATAAAAACACCTTTGAGAATCCTGATATCTTCCACTGGAGCCTGTTACAAGTAATAAAGCTAAGGCATTGGTACAGAGAACAGTCCCTGAATGTTAACCACCATGCATGTCTGACTCCTGCCTCTGTACCAAGACACTCTCACATTGCACACAGAAAGTAGCATTAATGAAGTGATTATGTGTTGATACAAATATATGTCATTTATGTCATGAGTAAGTCAACTTTCTCCTTCACATGTCATTTTGATGCCTTCATGCAGACAAAAATAGTGACTGCCCAATCTTTCTGGGCACTATATAAACATACACAGCACAATCTGTACAACATAATACATAACTACAGAACTGAAGAAAACTGAGACAAGACATGATATCAAATATATGAAAGACTTCTCAAGTGTGTATAATAATTCCTATATAGTTCACTAAATGCTTAATGAATAATGATTGGTTGCCTCCTTGTGCAGGTGCAGCGCTGCCCACCACAGCACCTGTAGCACCACAGTGCATACCAGGACAGCTGCCATGAGCTTCCTAGTTCTTCCACTTCACTGTCTGTAAGGAGAATGTGTATCAGTGAAAGTGTTAAGCTATTAGGGAACTTAAAAGGAATATCAGAGAGCCCTAATTATGTAAAAGGGGGAGCTGGCCAAGGGCAAAAAAATCAATGAAAATAAAAAGCTCACCAATTTATCAGTTCTCGTTAAAAAAAACAAAATAATTATCAAAAGTCAAGGACATATGTCTTGAAATCTCCCTCTTAAATCAAATCAAATCATCGGAAGTTGGAAATAAAGAAGCAGGTAGGGAATTCCAGAGTTTACCAGAGACAGGTGGAGAGGTGGCTACTATGACTCCTAGATCCTCCTCCACCTTCTCTCAAACATCACAACATCTAACTCTCAGCGCATTAAACCCCAAATCAAATCTAAACCTCAACCAATAATACATGTTTTGCTCACACTTCCTTCAGACAGTTTATCTCTTTACACTGTGCTCACCTTCAGTGCATTCTCAGCCTTCAAGTACTCAGGGGACCCAGTGGGGATCTCCTCATGTACTGCTCCAGAGCACTCCTGTCCTTCTGAGCCATATGTACCTTCAATACAGCAAACAAAAAAAAGAGAGAGAGAGAGAGAGAGAGAGAGAGAGAGAGAGAGAGAGAGAGAGAGAGAGAGAGAGAGAGAGAGAGAGAGAGAGAGAGAGAGGAGAGAAGAGAGAGAGAGAGAGAGAGAGAGAGGAGATGGGAGAGAGAGAGAGAGAGGAGAGAGAGAGAGAGAGAGAGAGAGAGAGAGAGAGAGAGAGAGAGAGAGAGAGAGAGAGAACACTTGATTATTTCTCAGTGCAAGGGAATAACAAGGATTTCTAAAGGGAGATGCTTGTACACTCCTAATCACAAGTCAAGGCTGTCCTCACTCTATGTCTTATGTCTCCCATTTACCTCCAGTCATCCCTTGATCTACTGCTATTCTGCTAACAACACCTGACAGTCAATAGGCTCTCAACAAAGCACATTCAAGGAAATGCTAAAAGTAGAACTAAGTATGCCACATTATCTCACTCCATCACTGTACTTTGATCAGGTTAGGTTAGATTAGGTTACATTAGGTCCATTCAGTCACTCCATTATTTTGATCCTGTTTCTATACATAAGTGTAAAAAAAAACTGGCCAAGAGTAATAGAAACTGAAAAAGAAATGGTCCACTGAGATGCTAATCCCCAAACCATGAAAAGAGTTAGCCAAAAGGATGAGATAAATAGCTTGAAACCTGCTTCTACTCACATCAATAACAGCTTGGTGACACTTGTAGTTGTGTGCCAGCCTGAGACGAGATTCAATGTTGTCCAGCAAGTCAATGTACACAGCCAACACCTGGAAATTAAGGGTACAGGGAAGTTACATCATGTTTCTGTACTTGTGGATCGATGAAAAAGCCAACCCAAAAAGTAAGTTCAAGCTGGTTGTAAGAAACTTGGAGGAATTAAAAGCTACAACGGAATGAAGACATGAGCAGAACTTAATAAGCTTCAAAGTGGAGTAAGGGAACTATTGATGATCTAGCAGATAAAAGAGCTATACAGAAATTATCAAGTTTCAAAATGGAAAGAGGGAAATAGTGACTAGCTGATGAAGATTGAGGAAAGCATTGATGAAGGGACAATCAGAACTCATCAAGCTTCAAACAAAGTAGAGAGAGGAGAACATTGAGGACCAGCTGATGAAAGGACAAACAGAAATCATTAAGCTTCAAAGTAGAATAAGTGAAAAACTGATGAACAACTAATGAAGAGTTGAACAGGAACAATTAAGCTTCAAAGTGGACAGAAACAAATACTGAGAACCAACAAATTATGGAAAAGCAGATATTGTTAAACCCTTCAGTACTGGAACACCTTTTTATCACAAGTTTTGGGTGTGATTAGACAATTTTACAGACCAAGGAAGGACCAATGGAAGTCAGAAGATTAATGGCTAGACTCTGTACCATTTCAATCCCCACATGAGTTTCTCAACCTGTATAAAATTGACACATAATAAGCAGAATAGATATAAAAATGCATCCCAGTAATGAAGGAGTTACGCTTTATAGTGAGTTAGATATAGAAGAGCCAGGTAAGAGAGCAGCACCAGACTTACATTGGAGGGCGCCCCACTGCCATGGAGAGTGTGCACCACCGCCTCAACGGGAAGAGTGGCTTTGATTCCTTTAGGGAGTATCTTGCCTGAACTCCCAAATGCCGAGCTCAGTGATCCCAATGCCCCAAGCAGACCCTGGAAACCCAACACAAAAGACATTACACACGAAAAACTTCAGTAATGTATTTGAAGATCTAACAGTAAGGGGACATTACAAAAGAAACACTTCAGTAATGTATCTGAATGTCTAATAGTCACACGGTATATTACAAAAGAAATACCAGAGTAGCACATTGAAAATCTAACTATCACATTATTTCTTTCGCAGACTCTATGAATTTTTGAATAAGTGTTCAATTTTGTACCAGATGAAGTTCTTTGGGGAATAAATAAGTTCATGCTCTAACTCTAAAGCTTAACAAACAACCTCATCACTCTTTTACTTATACTTTTCATTTTTGATGATTTTCTCCCTACTTTGTAACATTAACTGTTCCTCTTATCTAACTTGTACCCTTTTAGGTGCATATATTCTACCTTTCTTGACAAATCTAACTTCACTCTAAACTTGTGTAAAGGACCATCCATTGTACTTTTCTTTTGTGCACTTTGAAACCACATTGAACGACAAACTCAGCTTTGTGAATCATTTTACATGTTAGGAGAGACTTTGACGTTGATCTGTACTTTACATAAACTATTAATCTGTTATTCTATCCCACTGCACTCCATCAAGCATCAACTTCAACAGATAGGCACAAGAAACACAATGATAGCAACTAACCCTGACACACACTACATCACAATAAAGCTGGACTGGCATCTCAATGGGCATTTCTGTTCAATTGTTTTAGTCACCCTTGGCCATACTTCCCTCTTACATATAAAAACAAATAAATGGAAAAAAAAGTACTTCTTACCTTGCTGCCTAGCCAGGAGTCAAGTTCGGAAGGCAGCGGCCAGTGGTTGACTCTCGCCCGTCCCTTTAGTGCAGTCCACAGCAGTTCTCGGTCCGTGAGGTCATGTGCCTTCCTCAGGGCCAGTGGACTCCCTACGTGGCCCTCCCCAGCCTCCCAGTGGTACATGCAGCAGTAGAAGAGTGTTGTCAAAAGAGACTTGTCCACAACGTTGGCAGCCCTTGGGTACTTCAGCAGCATAGGGTTGGCCTGGTCCCTGCTGTCCACTTCATCTATGGTCATCTGTCTCTCTGTGCAATGATAATACAGACACTTAACAAGGAGTCTGTGAGTGTTAATAAATTGTGTAATATGAAAGTGTAACCTATGTGTACAGTACATAAACCACTTATGAAGAAGTTACAATAAAACATAACCACTGCACACACACCTAATAGTTTCATATGATTCTTCACCATTTTAGCTTCAAATGAGACAGAAGGGACTACAAAGTGTGTCTCTAAGGACTTCTCCATATTCTTCATCCTTGCCTCAGGAGTCTTGCCAGTGAGCGCCAATTCATACGACAAGATCTGAAGTGGAAGGAAACACACATTCAATTTTGCAAACATGTCTGAAAACTCTGGAGTGTAACTATCAAAACTTAACATGCATGAAAATCTTAAATCTAAAAAAATCAAACATTGTCCCAGAAATCAACCAGAGAAGAACTTACTGCAGCCTCTTCTGGTTTCCCAAGTGATCTGAAAGAAGAACAGAGAAATAAGGTAATGTATCTGTTAATTCCAGCATGAAAGCAAACACCAACTCTTTATCACTTTCATCATTTAGGGAAGTTAAATTGGATTCCCAAATAGGGTTAGAATTGTACAGATGTTGAAGACTTAAGAGGAAAGTGTGGATAAATATATAAATGATGATAACAGATTCCAAGTTATTAGTAATCAAAACATGGCAGATAGCTTGGGGTTTTACACTTTACTTTCAGCATGGCAATATGAACTCTAAGCAGGTTTTCTTTTTTAATGTAAGAAGGAAGTTTAGCCAAGGGAAAATTGAATCGTGGTAAAAATAAAGACCCACTGAGGTGCCAGTCCCTAAAAAAAAGTTAAATAGAAGATTGAAGATTTTTGAAAGATTACATACATGGCTAAACACACACACACACACACACACACACATATACATATTTCAAGTACGAGAAACACAAAGTATACACTACCCCAGAAATTCAATTGCCTCAGAATACTTGTGTCGCTTCCTCAAGTAATTGGTGTACAGATTGCATGCTTGCTGCCTTGCTTGCATCTCCTGCAGGACCAAAACACAATTACTTCAACAGGTTTGTGAGATACTGTAAACAATACTGCGAAAAGAAAAGGCCGTACATATGACAAATGTAAATAAAGTCTGACATGGGATGATATGTCCTTAGAATCAGTTTGAAAGCTTCTACGCATAAACACATTGTGGGAAAATGATTGGTTACGCTTCACTACCACAGTCACAGTACCTTATATCTATATTTTAGTTATTATTCATCTTCAGAGTATTGGATCTTTGTATTGCTTTTGTTTAGACACATGTATGACCAGAAGAGATGATGAAAGCACTTATTGTCACACTGACCGTAATAAAGATGTTTTTTTTGACAGTTTTTTTAAGGTGTAAGATGGTTGCCATTATCGCACTGCCATCCATTGTGCCAAGAGCAGTGTCCAGCAGAGCAAGTTTGTCCTCAAGGCTGCGGTAACTTTCCAGTGAGTATGGCTGGCCAAGGAGGATTCTGTTGATGGTGTCGTCTGGCGGCAGCGTCAAGTTGTAACGAGAATAGGAGTTCTGTAAATAAGAGGATGATGTGTAAAGTAAACAATCTACATTATGTGTCTTGCTTTTCCTCTGGCTTAAGCTTTTTGGGTTTTATAATCACCAACAGATGTGTGAAGTTAGTGATGCATGGAGACACAGGATAAATAGATGCTGGAGTTAGTAGTGCATGGAGACACAGGATAAATAGATGCTGGACGTAATAATGCATGGAGACATAGGATGAGGAAGTGGTGCTTTATAACCTCTAATGTTTTTACAGTCTTTCCTAAAGAGAATGAAAATATTGATACATTAGAGAAAGTAAAGAACTATTGCTTTATTCTATACCTTCCTGCACACTAAATGATGTAAGGCAAAGCAGCAGTCTAAATGTCAATGTCAGTGAAGAAACAGCAGATGACTGTGCTGTTTTGAGACTTCAGAGTAAAGAGGATGAAGGAATGGTTGTATTGATTAACTTCAGTGTTTTATATGACGTCTGAGAACACTTATGAGAAAGAAATTGTCTCATATTCACCCACTCACCTCTAATCTCTTCTTTAGCTGTACTATTTCAGTGTCTTTTGCAGCACATTGTACACATGGACCACTGCCTTGTCCTAAAATAAAACAAAACAAAACATAAAATAAAATAACTCTTAAAATATATATTGGTAAGGAAATCATTCTAATAAAAGTTTTACCATAATTTTCACTGTATTACTTACAAAGTACTATGAGTTAATATATTTCCTGTGCAAATCTTATACTAAGTCTTTATGAATTTCATTAACATTAATAAACTACATTCTGAAATAATGAGATTAAATACAGCAAATACCTATGATGGCCAATACTACACTCCCAAATGCTTCATCCAAAGACAATGAAAGTCTTGACATGCAAATCCACACAGCACATTATACTTTTCATTACACACAATTATAAAGACCTGATAAGAATTTCCTGGTTGTGGTTTGGCAAGGAAAAACTTCCCAATTAACAACCTTGTGAGGAATTCCACTTGATGGAGACAGACGGAGGCTTCCATGACTCCAGCTTGTCACCGATCGCCTTGCCCACTCCTGCCACAGACTGGCTGCCGCCACTGCTGTTGCTGCTGTTGGTGTTGCTCCGTCCTCCCTTCACCTCAACTGTTGGCCAATTGTATTAGTTAACACACACTTATATTAATTCTGACTCATGCTAAACATAAGTGTGTAGCAATGTATATAATGAAAAGTTATGATAAATTTCATATATATTACGTATATGGTTATTGGATTAAACTACCAATATTTCTTGGTAAATACAATAGTATATTTCATTGACATACATGTCATTACTAATACAGGTTATTTACCTTACCTATAATAAGATCATAATTTTGATCATTATACATTTCAATGAGTCATCGTTATCATTTCTTTGGGCATCTTCATTTTTTCCTTATGGGATCAGAAAGCTTATGAATTTGTACCACTTCTTGCACAAATAACACACTACAAAGTAGCTGACCAGGATACAGTAGTTAGTCTAGCATAATGCAACAGGTGTGATGCTGCAGTGTCACACAGCACCACAAAGCTAACACAGACTCTCACCATAGTTCCAGTCAGACACAGAGTGCACTGTGATGTTGTCCACAATGCTGCTGCTGCTGCTGCTGCTGTTGCCATCAGGGGTGGTCTTGGAGTGCCCAGACTGTGGCGACCTTGAGACCTCTGCAGTGATGCCTGTCCATGGCATTTCACACTGGAGAACATTGGATGATAAGTAAAGTGACCAGTCATTGTTTGAAGGACAGTATTCTGCTTGCATTTCTATTGTGATGTTGGTCAATGTTTACTGTTGGTCCTTGTCAGTGGCACATTGCACAGCTGAATGCTGAGGCAGCATATTCACTCTTCTTAATGTCTGTGAAGTTTTTTTGTGCACTCAACTATAACTCATTTGTGTTGATGCTTTTGAAAATCAACACATTGCACCAAATACAAAGTTAGATTAGGATTAAATTTGGTTAGGTTAGTCTTGGGATTAGGTTAACTTACATAAGGATTGTTTTAGTTTAGTTGGTTAGGGATACCAAAATCGAAAAAAATGTTCATTTCCTGAATAATTAAAGATAAATGACCATATTTGGCAAAGGAAGGAGCCCCTTGTAAATATTTACCATGCCCTCTCTGCGGCAAATCCTTTCCTAACAAAAACTGCGACAGAAATTAACATGACAGGAGGTAAACACAGTAGAAAAAATGCTGCAAGTTAACTGACACCTGCTGGTCCCTCACCTCAAGATACACAAGCTGAGAGCACAAAAATTAAACTACAAACCTGGGTACATCTTTGCAAGGTGTACAGCAAACTTACGTCCTCATCGAAGAAGTTGTCCAACGCCGACGGCGCTGTGTCCGTGGAGCCCCAGTATGCTTCATTCTCGGCGCGACTCATCCTTCCTACTGTCAAAGTGCAATAATGATGGAGTTAAAGAATTTATCATAGTCAGAGGAGTTATGGGAGAGGTCGACAGCACAGGTATATTTAGATGGAGAGTGACTTAATTAATGAATGCCAGGTGGTGGAAAACTCCTTTATGACCAATAAGGAGACTGGCAAAATATTGGGCTTTTTTAATGGGTATTATTTTAACTTTTTAACACCAGTCTCAAGTTGGCTTTTCCTACCTTTCCCATCTGTTAGAGCTTTCCATACTGAGTAATTTGACCCCCCTTTGCAACTGGTGTTAAAGTAGAAATTTACCTTTTATTGTCTTTTATACCTTGGGCCAGCTTCCCTCTCTCACATAAAAAAGAAAGAATGCGACACAAACTTACTCTCCATTCATCATACATAAGTAGTTTGCATCATAACAACACATTCTAATCTATGGCCCGTATTTAGAAAGGCTTTGCTCTCTCACCACGACAATTTTCCTTTTCTCTACCTAATAACGTAGAAATCTTATCAATCACCTATAGAACCGTAAAAAAAAAAAAAAACTAAATAAATAAATAAATAAAAGAAAAAATTAAAGAAAAAACTTAAAAACTCGTGTAACTCTCAACAAAACCTTATAAAATAGTGAAGGAGAAGCACAGAATGAGAGAGCGAACCTGTGACTTGCACCAAATGAACATAAGGAGACTCAAGAGCAACAACAACAACAACAACTTACCTCATAAAAGATATATATATTGCCCTGTCCTTGTACCTCCAGCAGGCAGTCACGGTCACTACATCACGGGTGTTGCAATACAGCGGTGCCAGGAGTCAGGGGGGCAGCAAGGAAGGCGTAGAGAGCAGCCGCCCCTCCGTCATTCCTTGCTTTGTTGACACTGCTTCGTTGTTGTGTTGTTCGCTTACTGTCCACCTCACCCCACTGCTGCCCACTATCCCTTGTAATGTTTTAATGTTTATCTACTTTAATGTTTGTGATTTAATTATTTAAGGCTTATCTACTGTAACGACAAAAGCCAGTGAGTGAGTGAGTATCCTCTTTTCTGCTCAGTTTAGGATACAATGAATCATATCATAGTCACTTCACTTTTGAGAGAGAGAGAGAGAGAGAGAGAGAGAGAGGGGGGGGAGAGAGAGAGAGAGAGAGAGAGAGAGAGAGAGAGAGAGAGAGAGAGAGAGAGAAGGGGGGGGGACCTTATCATAGTCATGTATTCAAGAAATAGGGAGCTTTGTATGTGTTTAATGATTTATTAAAATATACATATTACAATATGAAAAATATATATGTATCTACAACGCTCTATATCGTGTCAGCTGATGGATTATATAATGAGAAACTATACTAAAAAATGAACATGACAATTAAGTATCTGTATAAGATTAAGACACACACACACACACACACACACACAATGTACATATGGTGTTCCTCTATGGTACTAAGCAATTACCCTAGATATGCCATTGCATCATGGTGCACTGACTTCATCTTATGATACATTGTGGTATACATCTCTGAGTTAAATTACAATGAAGCTGTATATTGTATGAGGCGATTATCCCCCCCTTCCCTATACTCTACCCCTTCCCACCCACCCACCCACCCACACACACACACACACACACGTTGTTATTCCCAGGACAGACAAATGTATATATAAGGACAATATAAGACATACCTAAAGGAGATATGTAGCTGATCTTGAGGTAATTTGATGCAAGGAATATTAACTTAGAGACTGGCAGTTAAGTGTGCCTATTTCCTCAATGTCGTTGTTGTTGTTGTTGCTCTTGGCCAGATTTTCCATCTTATATACATAAAAACCCATAAATTATTAATCTTACAGGTGTTTTCCTCATGACAATAACGAGTCATACCTCTAAAATCACGAAAACACCATTACTATTAACTTCCACTACGGCCTTAGCGGTTAAAACAGTGAAGATGTGGTGCTAAAATACCTCAGAGCGTGGTTCCCCTAATTGCAAACGTGAGAATCTTGCAAACGGTACTTTAAACGCTGTCATGGTCGTGTTAGGTAGGGACAAGAAATCAATCGGGTTTCTGTGGTGTCCTGAGCGACTTTGGTCCGTATTCAGAAACGTTTTGCTCTCTCACCCCGACTCTTTTCAGAAGCCACAGAGATGATTAGCGGGGATTTTCAAGAGTGTTTCTCCAGCAATGTGGAAATCTTGTCATTCTGCCTCTGGAGCCTTAAAAACACCTGAAAAACTCGTGTCAATTCAAATAAAGCCTTCTGAAACAGTGGAGGTGAAACATGGAAGTTTTTGAGAATACGAGCGTTTGAGTCTCCATGTAAGGGAGCTACCTCAGTCAAAATACTTCAAAAGTCTGCCGATAGAGAGCAGTTGTAAGTGCAGTTCCATTTCACTTTCACTTTCATGACTGTGCGTCGCTAATGTGTGAGTCGCGTCCTGCTGTGAACCTCCCTGCCTGATTCCATTCACGTCCGAAACAGTCAGTACGAGTCAGGGAAATTTAAAGATATTTCCTTGGCTTCTCTGTCTCCTTCCTTTTGTATCCATACCATTATGTTGTTTCTACGTATCACTATGTTCTCCATCTAACATAACTCTCCCCCCTTGCACAACCAGCCCTCACACTTCTTCCTCGCAGTCTGGCACTTTTCCAGTCCTTAACATTATCTACCTTGGTACGAGTAAGATGGATGGAGTGGATACAGTTCAATTAGGGGATACTCAGCAGCTCACACAGACAAAGCAAATGAGGAAAAATGACGTGTAGGGGCCTGAATATACCCTGTCTTATTAGTCATGTCTTCCTTCAACAGCGGTGCCGTCACTAAACTGTTCAATAAGTTGATAAAGAGCTGTGCGCCACTGACGTTGTTTGTCGATAGAGGGCAGCGTCATTCCAAGTAATTGACAAGTGTTGGGGCATTTGGTAGAGGAGTCACTAAAGTTGCAAGGCTTGTAAGAGATGTTGCTTCGTAATTCGTGTCTTTTTTTCACATGACACTCCACTCGCTTTACTGACTCCAAAGCTTGTCAACAGAGAGCGGTGTTGTATTACGTCATCCAGAAATCTCCCAGTCACTAAATCAACATGAAAACTTATCATGAGAGCGTGACATTACCATTCTTACAACACTTATCACATGAAAAAGGCATAAACATCATTTGAATCACTTCATATACTATTTGTTGCGATTGAGTATTGTGTCTGTTATGGCGATGAGAGCTTTCTGTTCCTCTGAGGGCTTCAAGGTGCTGATCACCTTGATGGCTTCCTGACAGTGCTGGCGGGCTAGGAACAGCGTTTGCTCCAACCCGTCACTCTTGTGCACCAGTTCAAAGGCTTTCTGAACGTCACCGGGCTCCTTGAATCTCCGCATTATCATTGGGTTCAGCTCCGGGAACTGTAACGCAGGACAATGGTGTTAGGCTGAGCTGATTTTTCTTCATAAGTATGTATGTATGTATGTATGTATGTATATATGTATATATGTGTGTGTGTGTGTGTGTGTGTGTGTGTGTGTGTGTGTGTGTGTGTGTGTGTGTGTGTGTGTGTGTGTGTGTGTGTCTTACCTGCCCCGCCGCAAAGAGCACAGGCGCTGTGGCCAGGCCCAGCTTGAGGTCTGCCGCCGCTGGTTTCCCCATCGTGCTGGTGGATGACACAAAGTCTATTAGGTCATCCACCAGCTGGAAGGCAATGCCCGCATTGCGGCCGTACTGGAAGGCCACCTCCTGCAGGCTGTCATCGGCCCCAGACAGGATGGCCGCCTGTCAAAACCAACCATGTTAAAAACCAGATTTCGTGTTATGAAAGAAACGCCTTGCTCAATCATAGAAAACCCACGTCATTTATACAACACCAAGGAGACTCAAACTTACGGTCTTGCAAGAGTAGGCAATAAGCGAGGCTGTCTTGAGGAAGGTCTTCTTGAGGTAATGAGCAAATCTTTCGTCCTCACTTTCCTTGGACCCCATCTGCAGAAACTCGCCGTGTATCAAATTCTTGGGAATCTGCAACGATACACGAGGTATTCATAATGAATCTGTGAGTTTTCGTCTTTGTTTAGCTATTGAGCAGTGTGATATGAGGCCAGTTAACTTTGATGGCTTTTGGCGATGGTAAGATAAAGAGAATTTGTCCAGTTTGTGTGTTTCCTCATATTTTCAATGTACGACAATTATAAATGAGTTTTTTTTATTCATTTGTCTATTTTTTGCTGTGGATCATTGTCTATTTGCAGTTTGGACAGTATCTACATCGTACATCAGAAACTTTAGGTCAATGCGCAGTCTATCTATCTTTCAAGAAGTCAGCTCGTGTTTGGCTTACATTCTTTTGTTCTATGTTTGCCAATGCACTTTTCTTGCATTTGTTTTCCTTATATTTCAAGCAGTCTTTGCATTACACAACTGTTGGTCAATAAACAATCTACGTATCTGATCAGCAACAGGTCTCCTATTAACAGAGATTCTCAAGGATGTCTTGTACTTTAGCCATTACCTCATCAGCAGTAATTTGAAGCTGTTGTTGAGATAATAGCTTAAGTAGAAGACCAATTATGGGAGGTTAAGATGGATGTTAAGATTAGAAATTCGTCTAAGAAAGAGTTACATACTAGAAATTTCTGTTAATACGATGCCTGATGCCTAACCTAAGAATACACACACACACACACACACACACACACACACACACACACACACACACACACACACACACACACACACAGACCTCCCCCATGGCGATGATGGCATCCGGGCAGCACCTCCTGCTTATCATGGTGTAAGTCACTGAGAGGATGAAGTCACCAGTCATCACCGCCTGGCAGGGTGAAGCACAAATACACCTTTATCCGAAATACATTGAGAATAAAAAAAAAAAAAACATGGAAAAAGTAAAACTGATGTAAAAAGATAAATAAATCTAAATATGTAAAGAAAAACAAAACATAGAAAAAAAATAGAAGTTAAAAGTAGAATGGATATTGATGACAATGATAATGACAAGAAAGAAAGAAAACAGGTACTAGTGAGATGAAAATGCATGTGAACCAAACAAGGAAAAAGAATAGTAATGTGATGTGAACAGATAAAGATATGAAAGTGAACAGCCAAACATGAAGAAAATACATGAATACTCGTAAGAGAATTAATAAGCTTAATAGAGGATGGATGACGATAATAATAATGGTAATAATAATAATAATAATAATAATAATAATAATAATAATAATAATAATAATAATAATAATAATAATAATAATAATAATAATAATAACAACAACAACAACAACAACAACAACAACAACAACAACAACAACAACAACAACAACAACAACAACAACAACAACAACAACAACAACAACAACAACAACAACAACAATAAAGAGAAAACCAAGTGAAAACAGATACAGAAACCCGCAGATGAAATATGTAAAAAGAATATAAAAGAAAAAAAAGGTAAAAAAAAAAATCATAAAAAAATTGAATAAAAACACACACAAAAAAAGATAAATGGAACGAAAATAAAGACAAACTCTAAATATAAAAGGCGGTGATGTGAGAAGGTGAAAGCACCAAGAGGAGAAGAAGAAGAAGAAGAAGAAGAAGAAGAAGAAGAAGACGAAGAACAAGAAAAAAACAAGAACAAGAACAAGAAAAGAACATGAAGAAAATGAACAAGAACAAGAAGAACAAGAACAAGAAAAAGAAAAAAAGAAAACGAACAAAAACAAGAACAACTAAAACAAAACAAAACAAAAAAAAAGAAAATGAAAATGGAAAAGAAAAAAGCAGAAAAAAGACCAGAAGAAGAAGAAGAAGAAGAAGAAGAAGAAGAAGAAGAAGAAGAAGAAGAAGAAGAAGAAGAAGAAGAAAAAGGAGAACAAGAAAGTAAATCCATGACATGAAATGAAACTAAATAAAAAGTGAGATAAACCATGATTAACCTCAAGAAAGAGACAAAATCAACACGGTACGGATAACAAACAACTCGAGAAAATGTCTTACTGTTTGTTGAAGGAATACAGACAAGAAAGTGAAAGGGAAACACAATGAGAGGTGAGTGAGTGAGTGGGTGAGTGAGTGAGTGCGTGCGTGGATGAGTGAGTGAGTGAGTGCATGATGACAAAACATGAAAAAACTTGTATTGCTTTCAAACGCACGAATGTTTGTTTGCTTTTTGTTTGTTTCCCCCCCCCCCCTTCATCGTCTGCAACTTTTCACACACACACACACACACACACACACACACACACACACACATTAAACATAATAAATCATCCAAACCTATGCCGTTGTACTGGATAAATCAGGAGAGAGAGAGAGAGAGAGAGAGAGAGAGAGAGAGAGAGAGAGAGAGAGAGAGAGAGAGAGAGAGAGAGAGAGAGAGAGAGAGAGATAGAGAGATGAG
>CM035183.1:11959117-11981617 GCA_020233015.1 Callinectes sapidus
AGAGAGAGAGAGAGAGAGCGGGTCTAGTGGGAAGGGAGTAATATATGCAGGGAGGGGGATGAGGTAAAGAGTGTGACATGAATGTATAAACAGGCGGACGATGTATACGATTCTGTAGAGTAACGGGGAGAGAAACTATGTACACGTATACCCCACTTTGGAAAATAGATAAATAAATAGCATAGAATCAAGAGAACATTAATGGTAAAAGGTAATTCCCCGGGACCCTTAGAAAGAAAATAGCTATCAATTCTTCCGTATTCAAAATAAATACCTAATTAAAGCAGTATTACGTACCATAAAAAAAAAAACATGAATAGTAACCTAATTAACACTGATAACTCAACTAAGACTAACTTCATATTCCCAGAGAGAGAGAGAGGGGGGGGAGCCTTTTACGGGTGTGTGCGGGGAGAGGTGAATGGTGAGGGAGATGACTGAGAAGGTGAAGGTTGAGAGAGAGAGAGAGAGAGAGAGAGAGAGAGAGAGAGAGAGAGAGAGAGAGAGAGAGAGAGAGAGAGAGAGAGAGAGAGAGAGAGAATGAAATCAACTAGTCCTATCCCATATTTCAACATCATGGATTTCACGCACGCACACGCACACACACACACACACACACACACACACACACACACACAGCATCACCACTAGATGACACCTCGTGGATATCTCTTTCTTCACCTCAGCACAGGAAATCGTGAACTATTAAGAGAAAGAGGGAGATAACTAAAAGGGCAAAGTTCTATAGGATAGCATTCCATAAGTAGCAAAATAAACCACCACATCCTTTAAACATTCTAGGCAAACTGTGTGAACATGAATTGACAGATTTAGAATGTGTCATTATCATATTTTATCTTTCTTCTCTCCCTCCCTCTCTCTCGTATACATTTTGTCCAACTTATTGATGCCTGAGTTTTAAGTATCGGAAATCCATTGTTTTCACTGGTAAATGGTGATCTGATGCTAATTAACTTCCTTAATAGTACGAGTGTTGCAATATCTAGGCTCTACCCTCCCTTTCACCAGTAAAAATCCATTTTTTTCGTGGTTACTAATGCAAGAGTTTGGAAATATTGTCTCTCTATCCTTTTCCCGTGTAATCTTGGCGACCTTCCTTAATGTTATAGGTGTACTGGGTATCTACCTATCTCTAATGATTTTTCTTATAAATGTAGTCACAGTAACTTGACTCTTTCGTTACTTTCATTGGTAAATTATGAATGACTGAATTGTTTCTCCAGCTTCGTAATGCAAGAGTTCATCAGTATCCTCCATCCTCTCTGAACCCGGTAACCTTTTAGTAATCTTAATTTTTATCTTAAATACAAACAGTCTTTGAGTTCCATGGCCAAACTCCTGAAATCAGCAAGTTATTTATTGAATCTAATAATACTCGCCATAAAGCCTTTTAGTTTCATGAAATTCTGTCACACAATGGAATGTGTTAATACATTCAAAGAGATTTTCAAGGACTGTAAGAGTTAAACATCTCGCCGTGTTTCTCCATTTGACCAGGAACTTCACTCTTTCATCTCTATTAATGTTATACTATGGAACTCTGATTCTTTTATTCCACCTTCCTGTGACTTCAACTGTTTTAGGAAAGCCCTATCGAGACATGTTAAGGAAGTAACTGACCAACTTTACATTTTTCTTTACATTAATATATATTGTTTTTTTCTTTTTATTTTGTGACAGACGGTGATCAACTTATTTATATTCTATTTTTCTTTTTAGTATGTCCCCTTCACACATAACAAGAATCAATAAAAAAAAAAAAAGTGGTGGCAACATATCTGGTTCATCGTCGAATCATTCCTTGCACAAACATCAATGCAAAAAAAGTCAACAAGGCGATGAATCCTGATAATTAGTAACGAGAACAATAAACTGATGTCACCAATGTACTGCGGCGATGCACTATCACATCACTATACATAATCATGACAAAAAATAAATAAATGAAGTCACACAAAGATGTAAAATTGTGGAAATGCAAAAGAAAGTACCACTAATCATAAACTAAGAAAATGAATTAAAATCAGTTCATGCATTCAAAAGATGAAAAAAAGGCAACATCAATCAAGTCAATACTCACAGCGGATCTCTTGAGTCAGGCACGGAGCGATTGACAGATATCTTATCACTAAGGATAAGATTAAACGCTTCCTTCTTCATTACTTCTTCAGCCAGCACCCCTTCCTCACCACTCAGTTTCACCATCTTCCCTCCCTCACCCATGCCCCTCACCACCTTCTTCTCATCCTCCAGGAACCACATCTCCGCCCTCATCCTCTCCGCGGCATCCTGAGGGCTCGGCAAATTCGATGTTTTAGGAGGCCGAATGTTTTGCAGTACCGGCGCAGGAATCCCGGCAGGTTCCCCTTGCTCTATCCTATTGCTGACCTCCAGGATGGGCCCCGGCAGGTGGTCAGGCTTGTCGTTGTGCCCGTGGAATTTCGCCTTATCAGAATCCTGTATAAGGTTGAGGGAATCCTGCTGGGAGTCCTTTCGTGGCTCGAGTTCCGCTGGGGTATCGATCCCTGGCTCGTCATGTTTGTACCACAGTCCCACGAAGCCAAGAAAGGTACAAAACATGAACATTTTGAAGATTAAACTTCGTCTGCGTGGGTGAAGAAGCTTGACTCCCATTTTGAATCAGCAGGTGGACAATGTTAATCAATCAAGGTAATGCAAGTAGTGGTATTTTTTTTGTAGCAGTAAGCACGTGTTTGTCAGGTGGTGGTGGTGTACTGCTGGTTCAAGTATCACGGAGACGGAGACAGGGGTGGAGACTGCTGTCACTGTCAGGCGTAGTGGTCACTCGTGCAGCCCTGTCAGTTCATTACAGCCGATCAGTCTTGTTCAGCCACGGGATGCCGACAAGAACCTCAGGAACGCGACGTGAACTGTTCCATAGAGCTCAATGAAGTGAAGGTTGTGTGAAGGAGTGCACTTGCTTCCTCCCCACGCCGAGTCCTCGCACTGACTGAGGGAGTCGCTGTCTAGCGCTCACTCCAGTCAAAGCAACACACCACCGCACACACTCGCACACTCACTCACTCGGCCCCGCGGCTCCCAGGCTCAGCTGCCGTCACTCGCCAGGTGCATCTCAAAGGCTAACTTTTATTTATTTTTTTTTTTATTCCATCTGACAACGTTTTCTTAGCTTTGCATTCTATGATATCATACAGGATATATTCATTGGTAAATTTCAATGTAATTATATTGCGAAGGTCTCATATTAGTAGGAAAATCATTCATCAGTAGTGTTCGGAATGCTCATGCGGCTTTGGCTTAATATGACCTATAATTACTGATAATTGCGGATGTGATTAATATATGTTTGCAAAAATACGATACACTGTGGTAACTTAAGGAGCTTGCATGCACTATTCACTGAATAAACTGCAATCCAATGAAAGGAAGGTATACAGATGAGAGAACTTGAGAACATTTGACAAAGTTAGAGTTAACAGGAATAACGTAGGCAAATCTTTATTTAAAAAAGGAAACCTACTGTAAACAAAATAAGCTATAATACAACAATTCAAAATATGCTGTAAAGTAAAATGGAGAAGCAATGACTTTGATGAAAGAAGGAAGTCGCCGTTACAAAGAAGCAATTGGCGCAGAGGGGAACGCACGTGATGTAAGCGTCGTCAACAACACAGCAGAGGTACACACACACGCATACAGTACGTCACGCGGAGACTTACCAATAACCTCCGCTAAACACGTCACTGTACCATCACTATCACCATCACTTCAAGGCCCTCAGTGCACTGCTTACCAAGTACGTACACCGCTTGCGTTGTGTCAGTTGGTGAGGAGTTATTATTGAAACACTTGTGCTGTTGAGGTACATATCAAAGTTTATTTCAGAAGAGAGTAAAATGGGCGCGGTCTTGTGGCTTTTTTTTTTTTTTTTTTTGTCATTGAATGTTGTTTTAATGTATTTTGCCTTTGTTTTGGCCATTGTTAGCCTTGTATTGATCATTAGTGGGTAGTTTTCTTCAGCTTTTCCCAGTCTTTGGTGTTTTTGGGAGAGGGGAGGGGAAGGGGGGGGGGAAGAAGTTATTTGTTATAGGTCCTTCGTTTACCAATTATGGATGTTTGCTTCCGTGAGCTTTTCTGGAAATGCAAAATTTCTTCTTGTTTGGTTTCCCCGACCAACTACTGTATACCAAGCAAACTTAATCTAATTTGAACCTAATCTAACTCGTTTTGGGGGGCACAATATGTTGATTTCCAGAAGCATCAATATGCATCAGTAATAAAAAAAATCATACATGTGAAGCAGAGTGGGTAGACCACCACGACATTCAGTTATCTGTGTCATACGTTGCTGCCAATAACTAATAGTAAGAATTAACCTTTATATTACCTATCACTTTTCAACCTGTTGTTAATTAATCCACATGTTATGTTTTCAGAAAATCCTTGCCATTGTTTATTATCTTTTTACACTGCCCCTCAGAAAATGTTTTGTGATAATGCTTAGCAAATTAATACAAAGCAGACTAAAACCCATAAAAAATAGTTTTGTCCTCAGTAGTATCAATCACTTGTATTCATTTGAAAATTTTTCCGTGGAAGTTTCTTTTTAAATTTATAATCATAAGAGTATGATAAATCAGAAATTAGTCTTTTGAGTAATAAAAAAAGGAAAACTGTCTTAAAATTCATAGCATGTTTTGTTTCTTGAGAAGCATGTGTGATAGCCAAGGCCTTGAGACATAGGGATGCTGCTACATGCACATCAACCATTTTGTTGAATGTATATAGTTGTTGTTTGTTTATAGACAATTATAATGTAAAGAAGTATCTATTTTTTATATACACTATATACAAAATTGTAGAAAATATACGGAAAGTCGAGAATAAAAATATATGAAGATAATATTCTGCAACTCTTGTCTAATATCATGAGTTCTGAGAAGAGAAAAAATTCAAGAGTTAAAGTCATATGGTACCCCACACTCCCACTAATGGCATGGGAATGATACATGCATATCACAATCTTTTTTCTCATTTTAAAGGCGAAAAATGTATACAAAAAAAAAAAGGTGTGACGTGACTAGATCCCATCTCAGAAGCCCAGCACTGTGCTGATGAAAAGAACCAATCACTGGCTTACCTATTTCACACTTGCATAACAGATGTGATATACTCATTCTCACCAGAGAGGATCAATGCTTGTCCATCCATCACAGACATAGCTGTGTGAGTTCTGAATTTTGTTACTGGAGTGAGCAAGCTTGCCTCCCTATAAGTCAGAGAAAACTTTGAAAATTTCTGTCAGCTTTATAAGTTATTTAGTGTAGGTATGTAGGTAATGTATGTATGTATGGGGTTATAATTACTGAGAATGAGAAGCTACTTCTCTTTTTTATGTGGGAGAAGCATCAACGAAGAGCAATAGAACAGCGAACAGCAGTAAAAAAGAGTAAAAAAAAGTAATGTATGTATGTATGGGGTTATAATTACTGAGAATGAGAAGCTACTTCTCTTTTTTATGTGGGAGAAGCATCAACGAAGAGCAATAGAACAGCGAACAGCAGTAAAAAAGAGGACCACTAAGGTGCAGGTTCATCAACAGAGTTGAAAGGTGTAATCAGAAATTAAAGGATATGTGTTATGAAGCTTCCCCCTTGAAATAGTTCAAGTCATAGGAAAATAGAAGTACAGAAGCAGGTAGGGAATTCCAAAGTTTGATGAGAAAGATAAGGAAAGCCATTTGAGACTAGTTAAAAGTAAAAGAGGATGCACAATTGGGCAAGATTTATCAGGATATCAATTTTCAATATTTCATGCGCTACCACATATGCATGTGTCTGCCTCAGCTGATGGTGTTAGCCACAGGTGTGCTGAACACTTGGGAATCAAATAAGTCTTTAGAATAACAACATTATTCTATCAACCGCTTGCCATTTTCAACTGAACCATCACAGAAAATCCCCAAAGCTCAGTTACACAAGGTATTAACAGGTTTTTCCACAAGACACTGTTCCCTGGCTTCATCTCTCTGTGCAGGGCAGCATCTCACTCTTTACTGGACCTATACAGAAGTGCTGCATTCTGACTGAGTCAGTGGTGAACTATCTTAGTTGTTATACAGGATCTCTGGACATCATCCATTAAGAGACAAGAGCCATAAAACTCTGTTTTTCTATTATATTTACTTATTTAATGTTCACACCAAAGGTCACTAGGGCTTTAATGGTCATTTGGTAACATGTCAAACTCACATTTTTCCTTTAAGTCTGTTCAGTTAGTGGCATTAACCTCTCATGGCTAATTCATCTCATAAACAGATCAATTTCTTTATGCTGTAACTTTTCGTAGCCAGTTTATCTTATCCTCAGTTCATAATCTCACTGAGTGTTTCCATTATCCTTTTTAGTGGGTCATAGAAAATTTTTCTTGTTTTGCAGGTCTTGAGTCTGTGTCAATGAGTGACGAAATTGAAGTAGTTGGGACATACAGCGATACAGAGGAGCATGAGTCACTTACAGGTAGATATACAAAGATATCTAAGTGAAATCACATTGTACAGTTGTGTAAAATGTGTGAAATTATTGAACACATCATCATTATGAGAGATAATAATATTTTTAACAAATTGATTTACTCAGTTATGAATGACAGTATGCTAGATATGAATTATGCATGCTTACTTGGAGTGTACTCATTGTATACAAGAGATAAACCTATTGTATTAGGGAGCAGTACAAGGTGCTGCGTTGAGGCTTCAAAAGTAATGAGTGTGATTCAAGGGGTTGAGTTTGCTCCTAAATAGGTGAATAGTTTATTGACTACTACTGTAAAGACTTACATAATGATATTCATAATTTATATAATGTCTGGTGGTTACATCTGAACATTGATGCAATAAAATAAGAATCTGTTTTGAGAAAGAGCTCTCAAATGTATTCCCATTGAAAAGTGATTTCCAGTCAGTAAACTGATTGGTGAACAACAAAACACTGTGTTTCCATTTGTGTAAGAGGAGAAAGCTGGCCAAGAGCAACAGAAAGAATAGAAAAAAATGGCCCACTTAGTTGCCAGTTCCCTTGCAGGTCCAAGAGTTTGTCAAAAAGAGAGGGATAAATGTCTTGAAACATCCCTCTTAAATGAGGTCAAGCTCTAGAAAAATGGAAGTGTAGAAGCAGGTAGGGAGTTCCAAAATTTACCAGAGAAAAGTATGAGCAATTGAGAGAATAGGTTAACTCTTGCATTAGAGAAGTGGACAGAATAGGGGTGAGAGGAAGAAGGAAGGCTTGTACAACAAGGCTGTGAGAGCAGATGAGGCATGCATTTAGCACAATCAGAGGAGCATTTGCCATGAAAATATTGGTAGAGGATAGCAAGAAATGCAACATTCCAGCATTGAGAAAGAAACTGAAAATAGCCAGTCAGAGGAAAGGAGTTAATAAGATAAAAAGCTTTTGATTCCATCCTATCTAATAAGACTGGAAGACTAGAATAAGAGTGAAACCCCTCCCATCTTAATTGTGAAGAATACTCCATATATGGGTAGGTAAGACCCTTGTGCAAACTTAGCATTAGGATGGTGACAAAAGATAGCAGAGATGCCTCAGAATGCCTAACTTCGTGGAAGCTGTTTTAGTAAGAGATAATATGTCAAGTTTCTAGTGTAAATTATAAGTAAAGCATAGACTGAGCATATTCAGTATAGAAGAGGAAAACAGTTGAGTGTTATTGAAGAAAAAGGGATAGTTATCTGAAAAGTTGTGTCAAATGTGCATTGTGTGCATAGCAAAATATTTTTCTAAAGGCCAGTGATCCAGAATTCTTTAAAGCCCTCGAGAGAAGGAGAATTCTTATTAAAAGCCTACAACAATATTTCAACAATGTAATGAAAGAAGACAAAATTCCAACCAGCTAGGAAGACTCAAAAACTCTAATGGTCCCAAAACTGATCATCCATAGGTTAAAGATTTACATCCATCTCTCTTACTAGAATCTCTTCTAAAAAAATTTTGAGGATCGTGAAGTGAAAGTCTGATGAACACATCAAACCATGTATATAACTTACCTAACATAACAAATTAACCAAACCATATTTAATTTAACTCTTGCTAACATCACAAAATCCAAACTATCCTGTATTATTGTAATCAAACCTGAATTTACCTTTCCTGGAAATAGCTGTGGTGTGTGCTGGTCTCATGATCCTGTATATCCTAACACTGACATCCCTTTTATTACAGACCAAATCTCAGTGGCGTCCCAGAATGGCAGCCTTATTGATGAGCTTAATGCCGCCACCAGGAGGAAGAAACACTGGCGGAACCTTCTGTCATTCTGGCTGCTAGGGCTCACTAATAACTTTGCTTATGTTGTTATGCTCTCGGCCGCCCATGACATCCTCTCTCAAGACTTCAGTGGTGGTGGTGGTGGTGATGCTGGTGGTGGTAATGGCAGTGTTGTAAGTATTGCTGTTTTTCTTCTGTCCTAATTGAAGTGTTTGCTTTTAGTATTGAATCCTGTGCACATTGAGACAAATTCCAACTTCCAGAGTTTGATTTCCGAGTTTTAAGATTACAAGTGAAGTTATATTGTCTTTTTCCTCTTTTATTATGAAGGTAGAATTCAAACTCTACATTTTAACCCTATTAACAAATTCTTCCTTTTGAAGCACTTTTCAAAGAAGGATGTTATGAATCATAATTAGCCTGTATGTGTTTTTTTCTTCCCCAATTGCTGTATTTTGTTTGTTGTGATAATTAAAAGCAGTAGAATGGCTGGGCTGTCTCTTGTTCTAAATCTTAGTGCTGCTTCAAACAGTTGTAGTTCAAGGAAAGAATGAAGGGTTTGTAATGCAGAGTGTTGTGTCAGCAGACTAATGTTTGTGTAGCATAAATCAACCCAAACATTTACAGTAAGATTTATACCAGGATACAAGACTACTTCATATAGAAACAATGCTGAAATCTTTTGAAATTAATTGTGTTCCTATGTCTTGTAGTGAACCTATCATATAAATCACGTTTTCCTCTCATGTGGCACTAACCAGAGTAGTGAAGGTGAGTTGCTAGTTTTCTACTGCCTTTTTTAGGTGTTAATTTATCTACTGACTGACTTGATCATTATTTGTTGAGTTTGCAATGGTATGAGGGAATGGTTGGAAGTGAGAATGCTTCTACGGTTGCCTCCCTTACTTATATTTCTAACAAAAATTACATCTTTCATCCCTTGTTTACCTCTTACTATGCTTTTAATTCACATGTCACTAAATAGTAAAGTAGGAAGCTGTCTATACATGCCTTGCTTTGTGTCAGCTACTCACCTTTACAGAGAAAGTCAGTCTGGTTATTAGAAAGCTATTCTTTTCTTGTGTTTTGACTTGTATAATGCCCATGCTAAACAAAGCAACATTCCTATGAGAAGCAATGGAAATTGTGCCAATGTCCTAAAGATCTGAGACCTATTTATTTATTTTTTGTTTCTTTTTTTCTAACCTAATATTAGTTCAGCTACTTCCCCTTTAAAATACCTTACTAGACTTCCTGTACTTCCAGCATAACACTGATTAAATTGTCATCATTCTTAGATTCTTCAGTGATGTACATAATGTGATGCGCAGATATGCTTACTTACAATATACACATGAATTTCTCTTAATGCAGGTTCCAGTTGTAGCTTTGAGTGTAGAAACAAAAGTGTGAATGTGCATGAGTATTATTTTTATATTTAACCTTTTCTTACATTTACGAAGTCGCTGAGATGTGAGAAAATGCTTATGAATATGTATGGTTATATGGCTTGTCTGTGCTAAATTCCTTCCTTTTATAGGTTAGGTTAGTGTAAATATTGAGGTAGATATAATTACAAGTACTGATTAAATATATTAACCATAATTCTGGTTGTGTGAATGTATTTTTTCTCTCTCTCTCTCTCTCTCTCTCTCTCTCTCTCTCTCTCTCTCTCTCTCTCTCTCTCTCTCAGAATATTATTAACCTGTAAATTATTATAGTGTCTTTACAGTTTCTTAAGTCATTTTATTGTGTCGCTCTAGGTTGCAAGCAATTGTTCTATCCTACTCCTGACACTCTCTCTCCCTCTCCCTGCAGACACCAGGCAATGACACCAACAACACCAATCCCCGTGACTGCAACACCATCAGCACCGGTGCCGTCCTGTTGGCTGACATCATCCCCTCCCTTCTCATGAAACTCTGGGCTCCCTTCATCTTCCATCACATACAGTAAGTTGTGCCGGTTACTGTTGCTTGAGATGTACAGTTTGTAGAGAAAGGTTGCAGGGAATATCAGGTAAACAGAGCTGCTCCAAATGTAATAACAATAGTAAACTGCAGAAATAAATAAAGTACAAGATTATCTGCCAGGATATAATTATAATGTTGTATTCATATTTTACTGCCAAGGTCTTCCATATCTCTTTCATGTTTGAGATTCTAGGTGTCTTTTGTCTCTATTCATATGTAGTAAGTCAGGTTTTCTTTCTTATTTAGCCAAGTTTTCACTTTATCTCTCTCCACTTTGAGACAATTTATCCTTTTCATTTTCCCAGCAGAATTATATGTAGGATTAGCTTTCTTATTTACTGTTCCTTTGAAGTATTCTGCAAGAGTTCCCACCTCATCTCAACTCATTTCAAGCTCCACACCATGAACCTGACCCAAACATTGTGTCCGTAGCGGTCGTGTGAGTCTGGTGGTGGTGCTGGGGACCTGTTCCTTCCTGCTGGTGGGTTTGGCAACCAGCAGAAGCATGGCAATATTTGGTGTGATCTGTGCTGCTGCTGGTGCTGGCCTTGGTGAGGTGTCCTTCCTCTCCTACAGTGCCAACTACCATGAGTAAGTACAAATTCCACCAGCATGGTAGTGTTGGTTGTGGACTTGGCAGTTCAGATTACTTATGGTTTGAGGCATATATTTTGTTTATTATATTCTCTTGAAATTTTGTAAGGTATTTGAAGAGTGATGTACTTGATGTTATTTTGTCCTCATTTCTTTTGTTTAGTGATGGTTACTTCTCCTCTTTATTCTATCTTATTTGTTAAATTGATTCACGTTATAGTAGTAGTATATTTTATCATGCTCCAGTGAATGCTAGGAACTGTATCTTTATTACCCTACATGTAAATTGTTTATTGTACTGAATGGATGTCTTTGATAATATGTGCTGCTTCAGTAACATTAATGGAGGAATACATCAAGATGGTTGCTACAATATTGTGAATTCCAACACCTTATCCTTGTTACATAGCATTAAATCGTTGCATTCTGTTTTTTTCTCAGATATGGAGGATGGCCTCTTGTAAGGGTAAAACAAATGCAATAGGAAGAATGAATTAATTTGGATAATATCTCAAGAGATCATGGTAACCGCTCTTGTTCACCTTAATGCATGAATCACTGATCTATTGACAACACTCTTACTCAGCTCTCTCTGTTATCAGGAATGTTGTGTCCACCTGGTCATCGGGCACAGGGGCGGCTGGGGTGTTTGGTGCTGCAGCTTTTGCCGTCCTCACCTCTGCCGGACTCACACCTCGCACCTCAGTGTTGATCATGCTGATGGTGCCTGTGGTCATGAGTGTGAGGTCAGTGGGTCGCTGTCCTGGCCAAGCTTATTAGGATTCTGATTTCATTGTAATTTATGCCAAGTTAATGTAGTTTAAGTTTTATTACATGCTTGTAGATTATTTATTACATTTATATTAATAATAATAACAATAATAATAATAATAATATGTGCATGGATGTGTTGAGCTATAAGTAACTTCTTTTATTTCATGTTAGGGATATGTAATGTTTTTATATGTGTAAAATGCCTCATCTATTTTATTTTTTATATCTTCTGTTTTCCCATTACCTATTCGTACATGATATGTATTGAGTTTTGATTGGTATTTTTTTCCATTGTACCATCTTTGATCACCAGTATTTGAGTATGTCTTTTCTACCTTCTCTGAGTTTGATTACCAAAATTGATTGTCTTTTCTACATCTTCTATCTTCAAATACCTTTTCCAGTTTTTGGGTGGTTCTCACGCATCCTGTAAAAACAAAATGTCGCAGTCCTTGTACGAAGTATGGTAGCACTAGTGAGGAGGAAGAAGAGAGCATGTTGCCGTCAAGCCGTCCATCACCTCCTCTAACATTTAGCCAGAAAATGACGTTGCTTCCCTCCCTAATGAAGTACATGATCCCTGTGTTTATGGTGTATATGGCTGAGTATGTTATTAACCAAGGCTTGGTGAGTGACTCTCAACTTATTTATGATGCTTTGTTGTAAAGTTTTAACTCTCTGCCAGTAAAAGACAAGTTAGCAAACTGAATAACAACTGCCATTAATGTTTTAACTACTCATTAATTTTTCTGCTGTTAGTGGTGTCTTTTGAAATTATACTCGTAACCTGTACCACAAAGCTGCATTATATTTAAGAAGCGTGGACTGAAAGGTTAATTTTGCAGTGATTGATAAAGGACAAAACAACATCAAGCTACCTAACCTAACCCAATTCACTCAACAGTTGGAGCTGGTGTACTTCCCTGAGGACCGAGCCTGGCTGGACCACCATGCACAGTACAGATGGTATCAGGTGATCTACCAGGTGGGAGTCATGGTGTCCAGGTCTTCTGTCAACTTTATACACGTCAATCACATCTGGAAAACCTCTGTGTTACAGGTGAGAGTTCAGACTTCAGAGAATTCAGGATATAGTTTACAATTCTTTTTTTTCTCTCCCATAATATTTTTTATTATTCACCATACACTATATCATTACTATCATTTCTATGAACACCCATTACATGTTTTAAAGATTTCATATACCCATGCTCTGACTCCCTAGCAATATGGTAACCAAAGATTTCTGATGCATAAGTCAATCTAGGTAACACCATGGAAGTAAATAGTTCAAGCTACAACTGAAATGGCAAGTCAAACCTCCTACACTTACCAATCATTGAGTACCTACATTGTTCTCGTGGTAGTTTCCTTAAGCACCAGCTCACTTTTCCAGAACCTGCCATTATAATTATATAACACCCCAAGATACTTATCGTACATAAAAGAAAAAAATATAATTGAAGGGTATTATCTATCATTATTTATCAGTTGCTTCTTTATTGTAACATTAAAAAGTGTAGAATTATAATAGATTTATGTCTCTGTGTCATGTTCAAATTACCAGAACTGTTTTTATTTGAATTGCGATCTTTGTTTCAGTGGATCAATGTGGTTCTCTTCCTGACATGTGCCATATACTGGTGGATTAAAAATATCTGGCTGGTGTTCTTCCTAATCTTCTGGGAAGGTTTATTGGGAGGAGCAGCGTATGTTAACACTTTCTACAGAGTGTCTCAAGAGGTGAGACCTTTTCCTTTGATGCTATAGGGCTGTGAATTGTAGTTTATTTGTATGTTATGGTGTAAGATTGATTTTAGATTATTTTTAGGGAGTGTTGTTGTCTGTGTGTGTGTGTGTGTGTGTGTGTGTGTGAGTCTGGTTTTCACATATTTGAAGTCCATGCTTCAAACAATGCAATCTTTTCTTCCTAACAGATAAGTGAACCTCACAAAGAGTATGCCATGGGAGTGACAACTCTGGCAGACTCACTTGGAATAACAGTGGCAGGTCTTATTGCCATTCCTATCCACAATGCCATTTGCAGCTTACCAGTGAAATGATAGAGACACACAGTAACAGAGGGAAGATAGAGGTGGAGAGCAGGGATAAGGAACATTCATCCCAAGTAGGTAACAAACATTTGATAATTGTTATGTTTTTTTAATTGTTTTGTTTTGCCATCTCTGTTGTGTTCAAACATGGTGTGGCTAGTGTGTGTGTGTGGGGGGGGGAGGGGTTAGACCTCTTATTGTTTTTCATGCTGAAAGTTTGTTGACATGCCATTTCCTGTGTTCATGTGTGTTTATTAATTTTGAGCATAATTTATTATATAGAATGTGAGCTGTTTTCTAATACCCTGTTTCCAAATGTACATTAATCAAGCTTACTTTTTAATTATCATTGGTTGCAATTACTCATACTTTGAATTTCCAGATGTCTAAGTTTGTGTGAAAAATTATTTTTTCATATCAGTAACATTTAATATCTCTCTTAATCTTTTGCCATGTAAGTTTCTGTAGTGAGTCTGATTACAATTTCTTTCTCTTCCTTTTTATTTTGTTATATTATTTTCTTTCAAATCTTTATTCACTTGTCAAGCTGGTAGACATTGGACCAGTGTTCACATTGCTCATACAGTATATATATATGTACATGGGATCTGCCATGGTGCAGTGGGACCGTGCTCATCGTTATTATTTTCTTCACTGTATATTCCTCAACATAATGAAGAATGATCCTCATAATTGTTAATAGTGTGTGTGTGTGTGTGTGTGTGTGTGTGTGTTTTGTTTCAAAAAGCAAGATCAGGATAGTGAGTTAGTAGTTTGACGTATACAATATTTTAAGCGAATGAAAGCGTAGATCACAAAATATATCATAGTTATAGTAAAATGCTTATGTAGTACTAACAGACTATAAATTATATAAAGTATTTTGAAAGAGATTGAGAAACAATGTTCAACTGGAGAGGCTGGAACATCCAGGCCTGTGTCAGATGTGGAGGATTAGTACTAGATAAAATGTACCACTGAAATTCCAGGAGAAGCCTTGTCAGTAATTATGAGAAATGTAAGTCAAGGTTAAAATTTACCCTAAAAAAAGTTAACTAAGCTGAAATGGCATACTGTTTCATTTTGGGAATGAGAATATAGAGGAGGGATTTCCTAGTCCACTTGCTTAATTTCTTTTAGTGAAAATTTTTTTATGTACAGGGAGTTCAATGGTAGTATTATTTTAGTTTGGCTGCAGAGCGTGCCCACAGGCCATTCCTCTACCACATGCAATAAATATATATCCTAAATTATACTAATTGCACTAGAGCAAGGAATAACAAGGAACCATGAGTCAGTTGTCCTTGGACTTTCAGTCACCAGGCATATGGGGACATTCATTCCACCAGTCTATTGCTGACAAAGAAAAGATATATTGCATCCCTCTCCTTGAATCTTCCAAGGCACTACTATGTGTTTTGTCTCATGGATGCATTTCCAGACCATCCCTTGCATGCTTAATCTATGAAATAGACCCTCCATAAATTGGATCATGTAGGGAGAAATCCCTTCCAAATGTACCAAGAACCTGGAATATCTAAAGTTTTAGGAGTGTGTTTGTGCCAGTGGACTTATTGGCCAGCCACCCCCCCAAAAAGTTTGTGATATATTGAATACTACAATACTGCATAGTTGTCATAAATATCTATGCATCATATACATTATAATCCTCCATTATAATGATACTGTATACATTTCATCATTAGTTAATTGAGTTATTGCTTCAGTTGGTAGGAGGATTGGGATGACCAAAAAACAGCTCTTGATTTGTAACAAACAGTGGAATTAAATTGCATGTGTTCACATGAGATTACTTGTGCAATATACCAGTACATTTATTATTTTGTTTGCTGAGACTAATTACAAAGACTAAGTGTAATAATAATGAGAGATATCCTTTCACATCGTACCGACTATTTGCCATCATTTTTTAGGTTCCTCCATACTATAGGCTGACCATCAGTACTTCAGTGCCCTTACTTTTAAGGTTGCCCAAATTAGCCACTTTCCAGGATTGACCAAGGTTTACCTATTAACACTTATACACCTGAAATGTCTAGAAAAAAACTATGCCTGATGTAGCTGAATGTTTTTAAACAAAAATGAAACCATTACTGTGCTAAATTAAACATAGCATCATGAAATAGAATAAACAAAATAAGCCTGGCAAACTTGTCAGTACTTATTGCTGTTCCTTCCCTATTTACTAGTAATTTTTCTTTACAAGTCTTACACATTGAATCTCTATAGGCACTTTTTCATAGACTCACTGTGATATTATAAATCAAACTCTGTAAAACTCCTTAGTTTGTTCTATCTTTGTGCTTGATAAGTCTACATACACTGTCATTGATTTGCTGCCAAAACCATTGCATCTTTACTTCATCTTAATCTGTATCTTTTCCTTCTATCATTGTTTTTTTTTTTTTTTTTTTTTTTTATTTATGTCCATTTCCTTCAAACACAACCTCATTTATCATACTCCTTTGATGAGCATATGCCATAGGTGCCATACAGGTAATGAACAGAAACACCCAGCATGTTCAACAGACAGAGAATATAACTTGCTGAAGACATACCATATTAAACAGTGCTGGAGTATCAATGGTCAGTCCTTACCACAGTCCTGGTGACAAGTTGCAGGCTATTCCTAAATGTGAAGAGGAACCATACCACATTTTGAGAAAATTCACTAATGTAAAAGCTGGTTATCTGAATTTTAAATTAGTTAAACTTGTCTACTCCCCAAGAAATTTATCACAGAGGATTCTACAATATTATAGTATCTCCAATAATGTTGTAAAGATACATTGTGTGTATACTTCACATTAGAATCAACTTATGTTTAGTATTTGTAATTTAGATTCTGCAGCTGATGAAATTCCATGTTACTCAAAAAGGAAATACTATGTGCTCACTTGATGACTGCTGTAGCTTCTTCACAAGTACAATGAGATATAATGGTCATGAAGTGTAAGTTTAGAGTGTAATTTTTTAAAGATGTGACAGACAGCATAAGTTAGTGAGCAGGTAATACCTTTTAATTCATATGCTTGCTTTACTATGGGGATTACTAACAAACACCATTCTGCCATTAGCCATCAGCATCATAAGGTTGCTGTGATTCATATTTTATGCATTATCCAGTACATAGTTGGATTCCTAGTTCTCTCAGGCTTTACATGTGTATACCAAGTGTTCAGTAATAAACTGATTGATATTAATCTCTCACTTCATGATACACTGTATTATAGATTTTTTATCATGAAGTTGAGCAATATAGGACCCTGGACCAATCTTTAGAAGAATAAGCAAATCAATTGTCTATGTGTGATGTATTTTGACGTTAATGGAGAAAATATAATACAATTAGATACTTGTTAAGGGATCACTGATGTTTGTCTTTCTCGTACTTATAATTGATGAATAATCTTGTTTCTGACGTGTAGATAATATACGTATTTGGTAATAGACATGTCGTTTTGTAACTAGCATATTTTAATAAATTCCACACGAAATACCATCCACTAAGTAAGTTTACAGGGTCTATTTTTGTATTATATGTGACTATATAGCTTTAATAAACTCATATCGTTTGCAAACATGTGTTGTCAGTCCTGAATGCATTTATATCAAAATTATGCGATATTCAGAAAGCTCCTGTCTCCACTATCGTCACATAGTAACATGCAATGCAACAGACACCTTCCATAGATTTACTGAAACAAGACAGACATTTTTTTTCTTTCCATACACTTGGTGAAATGTGGTGAATATTTTCCGTATACTTTAATTTTATCTAAGAATCGAGAGGCACCGGTACAATACAGACTCATTCGTTGCATAAAGGAAGCAATTTTGACCCGCTTATAGTATGTGTTATGACGCTGAGAGAGAGTCGTGAAAATATATTTTTATTAACAACCTTTTTATGGGGTTAAGCATCATTGTTGACACTTGTATTGATGTATGTCTAAATGAGATTTCTTTTCTTGATAATGTACGTTTAAACACGAGTAAAGCTGATCATTTAGAAAACCAATGATCATATGACCAGAAAACGAACTCATTCATTAGTTTTTCAGAATTCATACTTAATCATCACGTGTACTACAATATACACCACAATGAAGTCTTTAATGCCTCACTCTAACCCTTCATGGTACAATTGCTTCGATCTTATCACTTCACAACAGGAATTCCCCATCAAAACATTGCTAAACTGTTTGAAACTATCAAGAAAGTGAATAAACTTTACATATTTTGACAAATTTATAGCACTTTTTGTTACGTAATATACCCATTTCGTCATGATTCATAAAAACATCACTAATTAACAAATGTTTATTGATTTCCGCAAAAAATACAAAGAAAGAAACTGATTGAATTTATATTTTATCGAGATCCATTGTTCAATATACGTAATAAGCATTTTAATTCATTGGTTCTAAGAAAGTTGTAGTCTGAATGTGGTTACGCGAACGATAAGCACGGCAACAATAGCGAGCTAATAGAATCTCCCGGAGAAGACGAGGCAGCTGAGGGCCAGACCCGCTGCTAGGATGTAGAAGGCTGCGTACAGGTGTGCCATCGTCACCACCACCTCGTTCCCTTCAGACTGCAACAACACAAAGTCCAGTGACACAAAACATTATTTTTGTAGGTTAACTAATTTTTTTATGAACTAACGAAGCACAAAACATGAAGTTCATAAACTATACTTCCATGGACCACCAGCGAGAAATCGATCCTGTTGGTTAATGTTTGATAGTTGATAAAAATTCGTGTAAACATAAAATTAAGGCTTGAATTCAAAATAAAGTAAAATAAAGAGAAGAAAACAGGTGAAATATACCCTATCGACTACTGCTACAACAACAACAACAACTACTACTACTACTGCTACTACAACTAACATTCGTACATACCTCTGAAGGGGAAGTCCAGTGTTCAGCAAGGGCTTGACTGTAGGTCGTGCCTGTCTTTCTCTCCTCACGCACTCTAGTGGCAATGACATCAACCAGCCAGTATCTTATGAGGCCGCCCTCGATGAGCCTCTGCGTCATGACAGTGATGGCAGGGAGGCAGGGCGAACCTATCCTGCAGGAGGGGAAAGAACGGATCATTGGAATGGTGGTTAGAACAGGATGGCATAAGGAAGGGTTGTGACGGTGAAATGGTATGGTTGGTATTCGGGATGGAAACGAGTTTTGATGGCTAAATGGTATAGAATAAGGTAGGGTGAAGGGGAGTATCATTTGGCGTAGAGATTTGTAATGAAGATTTGCTGGGAAAGAAGAAGAAGAAAAAAAAAAAAAAAGGTAACGTAGGGTAATAAAAACTCAAATAGGGAGATTTTTAAAAGATGAATTCCCATACCTTTTCTCAGAAGCGAACGTAAGAAATGGGACAAGATAGAATTGACGATACAGGAGATTTTAGCATTAACGAAATGTACACTCGACTACAGGAAAACTGCCAATTCTTTAACTATAACGTAACTACCTGAAGCCCCAAGAAGTCCCGGCGAACTTGGGGTAGTACGTAGCGGCTGTGTGTATGGGGGTGTAGCCTCGAAGGTCCGTGTAGCGAGAGGCGACCTGGTAGGCACTCTGAAACTGTGTGGTGATGAAGGCGTATCGGCCACCCAGCACCAGCCGCATGTTGTCGTCCAGAGAGTGGGTCTGGGGTGACGGGAGGGGTGGGGAATAGGCGTGAGTGAGGCTGGGATTGTTATTGTAGTAGTAGTAGTAGTGGTGGTGGTGGTGGTGGTAATTGTAATAGAAGAGGAAATAATTACGATTGCAGTGGTTTTCGCTGAACAAAAGAAAACACGTTGCGTTTGAGAAAACATTATCTTGTGTCTTACGAAAATTAAAGATTTCTAACTCATGTCCGTATTCTAAAACGCTTTGTTCTTTCACCACGACTACATTCAGAGACCGCAGAGATGACAAGCCAAGTTCTCAAGAATGATCCTCCTGTTGACAACGTAAAAATGTAAACCTATCGCGATATCTCGTAGAAACATCCTAAAAACCCGTGTAACTAAAACTAGAGTGAATCTAGTCAGAGTGAGGTACAGATTAGAGCTCATATTCTCAAACAATTATGTGCCTCATCTCCACTATTTCTAAAGGCTTTATTTAAATGTATACGAATTTTAAGGTATTTTTGTGGTTCTAGAGGCAGAGCTACAAGATTTCTACATTATTAACTGGAGAAACACTTGAAAAACCCGCCAATCATCTTCGTGGCCTTGGAAAATGGTCGTGATGAGAGAGCAAAGCGTTTCAGAATACGGCCCTTAGAATGCACAGGATCCGTCACGCCTTGCATTATTCCTCACCTCCATCTTGGCGTAGACGGCGCGAGTGGTGGCGTCAATGCTGCTGGTGAAGTAGAAGAGTGAGGCGCCTCCTAGTGGTTCGCTGCCCCACCGCCAGTTGCTCCGCGCCACCAAGTCCACGAAGGAGTCCACGGGCGGGGCCTTCACACCCACCGTGAAGTGCGCGGCGAGGGAAGACTTGTAGGCGGCGCACAGAACCAGGCAGCTGAGGAGCCACCACGCTACCAGCACCTGAGAGAGAGAGAGAGAGAGGGGGGGGGGGGGGTCAACTAACTATTTCACTCCAATTTAACGTATCTACATCATCACATACTCTAAAAACACATAGTAATCCTCCAATCCTCTCTGAGCATCTTACTGCATTGACATTCGATAATCTATTCCTGCCATCCCATTTTCTTTCCTGTACGGACTGTGAAAGGGTCTGTCCATCGCCGATAGTGTTGAGAATTGTTTCATATGGCGAGGAAAGAGTTGATGATGAGTGCGTGACAGGCATTCTAGTGAGGATACTTCAAGTGCCTCTATAAGTATCAAGTTTGTCATCATCTGTAGTGTTATGTTGTAGTTTATTTTATTAATGCTGTATTCGTATATGTATTCATTTATTTATTCATGTTTGGGGATAAATAAGGTAGATGATTGGTCTGTAGAGTATGAGAGAGAGAGAGAGAGAGAGAGAGAGAGAGAGAGAACATAAAAAAGAAAAATTACTCATCATCACCACCACTTCACCATCACTACTACCACCACCATCTCCCTGACTCTCATATTGCCACCCTTCCCACCACAGCCACCACCAACGCCTCCCACGCCCGCATACCACTCACTGTTGGGCTGTTACTGTAATTCTGTGGCTGTTCCTGGTAGCTACTGTGTCGTTCCTTTGTGTCGGGTATGTGGGTAGTAATGTCGTTGTTTTTGTTTTTTGCTGCTACTGTTGTTGTTAAGCTCAGTGTCTAAAGATCCCCGGAGACTCATTCGATTTTTTTCTTCCTTGTTCACTTTCTTTATAACTTTTTATTTATTTATTTATTTATTTATTTATTTATTTTTTTTTTTGTTATTATTCCTGCTACTGTTGTTAGGTTCACTGACTGAAAATTCTCGTAAAATCATTTAATCAGTAGGTTTTCCTCCTTCCCCTCTCTTTCTTTTCTTTCTTTTCTTTTTTTTTCTCCTCCCTTCTACGCATCTTAATGGTAAATCCTTTATTTTTGTCTTTTCTGTATCTTTCTTTTCTTCCTTTCCTTCTACGCACCTTTCTTTCTTTCTCCCTTTCCTCATCTGTCTTTTTTTCCTTTCATTCTTTTACCTACCTTAATGGCAACTGACATGGACGGGAGGTCAGGCGGGGTTTCCAGTAGAATGCCCCAGAGGTAAAGTACGGTTGAGGCTTTGCTGGAAGTGTCACGAGTCTCTCTGGCCTTCCATTGCTCCATTATCGCCGCTCTCAGCAACACCGCAGCGACACCTGAGGCCACCACGCTCACCCCTACCATCACCCACACCTCACCTGCATGTCATGGATTTAACAACGTTACATCAAAAAATTATCCCCATCAGTACTGGGACGCATTTTTCCCCTTAAGTTTTGGGTAGACGGTTTTATTGGCATCAGGGAGGGTCTATGGAGATTAGAAGATCGATGGCCACAGTCTGTACTATTTTGATCCCCACATGAGTTTCTGAAGCTGTATAAAATTGACAAATAATAAGCAGAATGACTATATAAACACGTCCCACTACTAAAGGGGTAAATCATTAGTCACTATTAGACATTCTTTTGTTCCGCAGTCACATTAACCGTTTTACAGTATAAACAATGAAGAATGTATTATCTCAGTCCTATTTTTCTTTTGCTCTTGGCACCTGTGAAAACTCAGCAATGAATTTTGTGTTATAAATTGTAGCTTACTGCAGCGAAAGGGTTAAGGGCATTAAGACAAAAAGTATGGCAAATTTGAGGAAGTCATCATGCCTACACGTTGCAGTTCCTTTGCAAAACATGCCTACCCAACATTCCTACCCATAGACTGGTCTGGTTCTCTTTTAAAGATTCCTGCTGAATGAGTACTAATAAATGGAGGCGAAAATAGATGATTAGTTCACTTAGGAATAGGAAGAGGGAAATACTTAGGTTTACTTAGGTGAATACTGGGCCCAGGCTATTAAGCCTATACATAGGCCCAGATCTTGAAATATGTATTAAAGTTAGTGCGTGGCATGAGTGACAGCGCAGCTTCATAATTATATTTCACCTCTTGATGTTTCCAAAATTTATCCAACCTTTTTTTCCAATGTAATTATACTCGTGGCTTCTACAATGATTTCTGGAAGGTTATTCCATGTGTTGATTATTCTTTCTGCAAAGAAGTTTTGCCTCAGTCTTGTATGCCATCTCTTTTTTTTCTTTTACTTATATTTGTGTCCTCTTGTAGCTGGACCTGCTACCTCGTCAAACTGCAGCA
>CM035183.1:12007348-12058831 GCA_020233015.1 Callinectes sapidus
TATATATATATATATATATATATATATATATATATATATATATATATATATATATATATATATATATAACCTTTAGTCCAGGTTATTCAAAGTATCGTATAATCTGTTAACTAATAATACATGGTGTGTCAATGCCGTTTGAAATGAGAGACGCGGGAGGTACAGAAGCAGCACGGATGGGTTTGCCGTATGGAGGAAATCGTGACCAAATAACTGTTATTATTCAGTTACTACTACACTTTAAACGTCTTCCAAACGCGTAGACATGAAATTGAAAATAATAAAGTAAAAAAGTGTTGCATTGGACATCTTCCTTGAAATATCGTAGAGACGTATCGCCATTAACACAAGAGTGAAATATCCAACACACTATAGGTTTTCAGAACATCTAATAGAGATCAACAATTTTATATAATGGTTTATTCTTTTTTAATGTTTTAGTTGTTGCTGGTCGTGGGTTAAATATTCTGATTTTCTGTTATACTTGACTTAAATTACTCGTTAAGGTTTCTCTTACCTTAATACTTCGTTAATACTTCGTAGAAGTACACACACACACACACACACACACACACACACACACACACACACACACACACACACACACACACAAGGTGGAGATACCGTTGCTGTTGCGTGTTGAGTGTTGAATGAATGCTTTTGGAATGAAGTCTTGGATAAATATGAGAGAAGTATTCTAACTTAGCTCGCCCGCCCAGCACCGCCCCGCACCGCCCCGCCGCCCCTCGTCTCTCCCTTCCTGCGCCACGTTACGCCTCTGACTCACGTTGAGCGCGCATTACAGTGAAGGCAATAAATGTACCACCGCAGCATAGAGCAACACAGTAGAAACACATGTAGTATCATCTAGTATTCAAACCTATGCATTGACACGCACAGCAGCATTAGGCGAAGTATGTTCATGTTAACTGCTGGCATGTCAGTTGTAATGTCATGAAAATAACCTTAGACCACCTTACTGAACTGAAATACTCTATTCTGAAACATTTAGATTTTTTTCTTATATTTTCTAACATATTTTATTAGTGTTGAGAGATTTTCAGAGATATTTCTTCGATCACTGAGCTCAACGGCGATCGAAAAACACACTTGAGAATCCAATAAAGTATCCGTGAAGTCTTAATCCCTTCAGTATTGGGACACATTTTCACCTTCAGTTTGGGTTCGATTAGATGATTTCATTGACATCAGGAAAGCTCTACAGAGGTCAGAAGAATAATGACCTGAGTCTTCGTTATTCTAATCCCCACTTAAGTTTCTGAAGCTTTATAGAATCACCAATTAGTAAGAAGGAGAAATTTGAAAGTGAGTCATGCTAGTGAAGAGGTTAAAACTGGTCTATGTTATGAGAAACTAATGGCCAGAATACGTGCGCTGGTTGACACATGAATGGTGTCTCCCACAACGGTACTCTGAACTGGCACTACATTGTGAAGGCCAAGATAGGGAAAAGTCAAAAGGACTCTCCTGCTGATTGTCATTTCTCAGCATGACACAAACTGGCAACGGTAATATTTGGCTGTACGTTTCCTGTATTCGTAAGCCTGTTACTAATTCTGCTCACCGTCAGAGACCGTGATGCCGTCCACTCAGGAGCTAAAAAGTGGTGTCCGCAATAAAAGTGTGCACAACCTGAGGAAACCTTTGAATCTTGCACTGAAGAATTCGGTAGTAATGCAAATTCCTCACAAATCATTTTCATTCAGTCTAACTAACACCTCCATCCTGATTTTTTTCTCTTCTTATAAGTCTCATTGCATTATTACCTCAATACTCACTTTCTTGAATTCAATGTCTGCTGGTGTCTGAACAAAAGTGTTTTTACATATCACCACAACCACCATCACACCCAGCGCTGTCACATGCCCAAGTGCCGGCCTGAGGCAAAATTGTTAATGCTGTCCCCCTTCATCCACAGCATTTCAAAGGCGAGTAAAGCGAACCTAACCTGCTACATATATAATACTCACCTTTTCGAGTTTTGCACCTGTTTAATTCCTCAGGTGTAGCGCTTAACTCAAAGATTACAAAACCCATGGTAATGAGAATTCTGCAAAAAATTCTTATTCGTTCCAGCTCGTTAAAAAAGCTGACTTTTCCCCACCACTTTACTCCCTTGTCTTTAAATACATACCTCTAGATTGATGGCTCTGTTGCAGTTTCAGTGAATGATGTTTTCTGTAAAGACCAAAGTATGGCCAAAAATTTATATATTGAAAAGGAGAGAGAGAGAGAGAGAGAGAGAGAGAGAGAGAGAGAGAGAGAGAGAGAGAGAGAGAGAGAGAGAGAGAGAGAGAGAGAGAGAGAGAGCATTTCATGAGAGGTTCCAATCTATAGTGCTTTGTTCAGGGGCATTGTGAAAACCTGTACTTGAAAATAAACAATGACTGATACATCTAACCGTGAAAGATAACAACCAAAAGAGTATTGTTACTTGAATGAGAAAAAGAAAATGGATATGATTCCATTAGGTGCCGCAACAGCTTAGGTCATATGGCACCACTAGGGTTAAAGGGAGAGTGCTACATCTCTCACTGGGCAACATAAGGAAAAGAAGCATTTATTATAATAGTGTGTGACAATGAAAGGGGAAAAGGATATTACTCAGATTAGTTGAGTTACCAGACGTTGATTATCATTGGGAAAGGATATCAGTTATCGCTGAACAAATAATATATCACTCTAAGTTGAAGGAAAGGTATGGAAAGACATCACACTTCATTGTAAAGCTTTATCCTTTCATATCATTCCTGCTTTATTTATTTTTTCACAGTGTCTATACCTACTATAATCATCTGCAGCGCCTATTTGCATATTACGTGCGAGTTTGTTCTGTAGGGCAATTAATGTAGACCCAACCCAATTCCTTCCACATTGCTGTGTTTTGAGTATGTATTATGATTATATTTGACTTCTGCTACTTTTTTATCGACCAGAAGTTTAATCAAAATGTTCCATTCTAAATATATAACTAATTATCCGATGCTGATGTTTCACTTTGTTCCTTTTCATGTGATTTTTATTTGTTTATTAATTTACTGTTATTTACGTGCACAGCAGTATGTGAATCCATCAATCACTCGCTTTTATTCCCCAAGCAAAGAAAAAGTCGAAAGCAAAGTGTCTTGAAACCTCCTTCTTGAAAGAGGACGCAAGCAGAAAGTTCTGGAGTGTACCAGTTTGTCTGCTGCATTCACTTCTATATCGGAAACGCAGACTATAATAGGCAGATGCTAGTGCCTTGCTTACTGATGATGCATGGGTGAATGTGCCGCGTGATCAGCACAGTTTGTCAATGCAGCCAGTGAGTGGTACGGCCAGAGGAACCGAGTGGTACGCCTCTGTCTCCGTCTGACCCAACCAGAGGATATGAGTAGAAATTATTATGACACTCGGTGCCAGTAAATTATGACAAACTTACACACACACACACACACTGAAAGAATTTGTGAATGCGTGTTTTTTTTCATTAATAGTGTGTGTAACGAGAAAGAAGGCAGCGCTCACTTGTTTTGTATTGCCTCACCTGCTCCCGCGAAACCCTCTGCATATTAAATACACACGTGTACGTATTCAGATGACTCACTTGTTTAATTAAAAAAAACTATTTATAGCTACTCTCCTACTACTGTATTTATAACTACTACTACTTCGCTCGCTCTCTCATCTTTACATTATCCCCCTGCAATATCTGCCAACCATCTATCTGCTGCAGTGAGGAAGCAAGTCATCCACCACGTAGAACCTGCAAACATACCTAGCCACTTCTACTCTCAAAACTGGTGTCGCCTTCAGAATTTGACGTAACATTAGCGCAAACATTCTTTTTCTTTACCGTGATCCTCTTATCCTTCTAAATTGTAGCGGCATCATTTCTCCCGTTTGCTTTCTTATAAGAGTGTGTGTGTGTGTGTTGTTTACCCATATATTGATTTATAATGTATGTGCATATTTCATGATAATACCCAGGTCCTTTTCTTTTCTTATAAGATGCATGATTAGATTATCTACATTTCTTTAAAATCTTAAAAGATTTGTCATGTAATTGTTTTATTTGCAGGATAAAAGTTTGTCTGTAAAAATTTACATTGTTCGAAAATCATAAAATAATCATAATTGGTACATAGGCGTAGCTACGTTAAAACAATGTTACATGATTGCACAATGTAAAACAATGTTACATGGGGATGTATAATGTAAAAACAAAAATGTTACATAGAAAATACAGAAGTGTATCAAGTTGTAAAACAGCACAGTGTATAATACTTTGGTTTAATGGTCCTATTGTTTCCTCTCTACAACGGAATTTAATTAAAATACTGATGAACTATAAGTTTGTACAAAAGAAACAACATTTAAAAAAATATTTTAATGTTACACTGTAGTAACCCCATAAATGCACACAATATGTACTCTGAAGTTGATTTAAAATACTGGCAAGAAAAGGGTAAAATAAGTTAGTTGTACTTCCATGCATACAATATATATATATATACAAACACATTTCATTAAATATCTAATGTTGGCACATAACTGTGAAAACTTAATAATTTATACCACCATATTGTTCTTGGTTTTTTTGCTTCAAACCATATCATTGTTTTCCCTAAGTCTCCTTTATCAATACCATACCTCCTAACCCTATTTTTCAAGTCACGAGACACTGGGATTCCAGCATTCTTGGACAATATGCCAGTGAGGTATACATCATCCACCCACAGCACTGGAACCCTAGTGGCAGCCTCCAGGAGTTTTGGTGCCAAGGACGTTGCTACAACCCACGCCCCACCTGCACAATAGGTGGGATATGTGTTGTCTTCAAATTCATTCTGCCGCACGCACCACTTCCCATACCTCCTCACAGGGGAGTTCTCCCAGGGGTGACAAAAAAGACTATTCTGAGTACCATTGTTTTCTAGGAACTTTTTGAGGAGAAATATATCAATGAGAACATCGTCATCTGCGTGTATGGTCCAGGGGACATGGGAGCAGTGCTTTGTGACCCAGTTGAGGGATGCCAAGCCCTTGTAGCTCAGCATGTGGTAGGTGTCTGTGTAGTTACCCTGCAGGAAAAGAGTGTGAAGGATCAGTCTCAAAAAGAATAAATTTGGTACACTAAAAACAAGACAAGGAGAATGGAATGCATAAAAAATATCATGTTCCAAATAGAATTATCCATCAGTGGAATGTATTCTCAGAAGTGGTGCACTACTATAGTGTTTTAGAGTTATGAAAAGAGAATATCTATCCATAAGTCTTGGTTGATTACTTGACTAATTATTCTTTTTTCTTGCTTACTTATCATGGATACATCAAATCCCATCTATTCACCTATTATATTTTTACAGGAATAAATTATACTGATTTGTAATATCCCATCCTTTATTACTAAATCACTACATTTTTTAAAAATTTCTGTATAGCCTTTGCCGACACAAGCTTGTCTAGCATTACTTCATTCTACTGATTTATGCGTATGGAAATGAAAGGTACACTTTACAAAAGAACCTCACTTATTCAGGTGTCTATAAGTAGAAAAGATTATCATGGTCATACAGAGGAAATATTGGGTGCATATTCATTAACTGATATATATATATATATATATATATATATATATATATATATATATATATATATATATATAATATATATATACATATATATATATATATATATAATATTATGGTCACAACTTCTCAAGAATGTCACACACAAGCCAATCATACAAAAAAGACTTCACAAACCTGCACAATGTCCTGATAGCGTTGGCTTTCCTCCCTCAGGATGACCTCTTCCTCCTTGGTCTTTGCCAGGCCCACCATGAACACCACCGCCATCTTCACACTAGAGTCATACAGTCCAGCTGATGCCCAAGTCAGGCGGGTCTCCTGTCTTTTTTCAACCTTCCTCAGTGAAGAGTGAATATATACAATGAAGCTGAGGTTGGAATGACGATGACAGAAGTCTGCTTCTTCTATAAGAAACTGGTTCAGGTGGAGGGCGCTCAAGTTGACAGGCATCCCAGCAGGAGACATCTACAGGTTGGAAAATATAAAATTGGAACTTCTACTCTTCAATATGTTATATGGTGTAACCTATGATAAATATACAATCAACTAGAAGTATCATGGCATAACATGGTATAGCAGTGTTGCATCAGTGTCAAGTATTGAAGTCACAATATTTGCAAAATTTGTCCTGATCCTCCAATATTCTTAAAAAATTATTTTGCTTGCATTCAACATAATTCTAAGTTATCTCATGTTAAGGATGTATATTTCTTTAGCAAATACAGTAGCTAGGTATAAACCAATATCTCACTCTGTGCCAAGAGAGTGGACAAAGTATGCATCAGAAATGGCACTCACATAATCACAGTTGTAGTCAAAGAGGGAAACCTTGATGAAGAAAAGAGTGAGGCAGACACAGTTTATCAGCACTACATGTCTCCTCCCTTCTCCTGCCACATCTGCAAACATATAGTAAATATTAGGCAAGTGTAATTAACAAAGCTGTCATTTGTAAGATTCCTAACTGTTAACATAATTATATTGGAAGTGCATTATACTATACTGAACAAAATCATATATATTTAGTTTATGGTGTTATGATACATGGGAACAGTAACATGTATATCTGCAATATTTCAACATCATTCCTATTTACAAATTTAGGAATAGTGAACTATTACATACATAAATGTGTGGTCAGACAGTAATTTTGTTCATACTCATTTAACAATGAAATACTTCACTTTTTTTTCAACTTGTCACATTTCAAGAACTCTAAAGCGTGTGTGTGTCGCACATAAACCTTACGTGTCTTAAAAAATACTCTGGGAAATTTTTCTTCCCATTCATGTAAAGTTTCTGAAATTATATATATATATATATATATATATATATATATATATATATATATATATATATATATATATATATATATATCAGTCTATGTTGGAAAGATACGAACACGCGCACTGAAGAGTGAAGACAACGCCTGACGCCTATGTCGAGAGACCGCACGAATTACCGTGCATGGAGAGAGAGAGAGAGAGAGAGAGAGAGAGAGAGAGAGAGAGAGAGAGAAGAAGAAGAAGAAGAAGAAGAAGAAGAAGAAGAAGAAGAAGAAGAAGAAGAAGAAGAAGAAGAAGAAGAAGAAAAATGTGGCGTAAATAACTTCAGGCTAGCAAATGATGTATGTTTACACTGTACATGTATGCAGTGAGAAATCATAGACAATTTAGGGTGACAATAGTAAGTCAGATCTTGCCTTTATTCACTTCAGTGTTTCAGTATACTTCTATTTAACATTTGGATAATGGTCATAATTATGAGCGTCTAGTAATGAAAAAAAAAAAAAAAATTACATCAACAGACATACAAATGCAGTACTGATATGTAAGCAAAATTACATCCTGAGTGTGTGCTGCTGACAGACAGTGTCAAGACAAAACATAGCTAATGGTTGTTAACAAAAAGCGGAAACAAAAAGTGACTGGGTATCTGCAAGGGAATCCTGCAGGCTACCTGTCCTTCAGAGGAGAGTGAGGCATGAATACTGGGTGCACATTTGCCTGGCAGCGAAACCACGATTTTGTTCAGTATTACTACTAGTCCCACCTTAACTAACTTACTGTTGCAATGCTCCATGAACTTATTATGTTTACATTATATAAGAGTTTCACCCACGGACGTATAAACTGCATTCAAACCTATGCACTTTCCAAGGGATCCTACACTGCAGTTATTGATTAGCAGGCAACCTCGGATTCGTGTTAAGTGTCAGTAACTTACGGAAATCATGGAAAAGCATGTCATTCATAATGTAAGAAGTGAAAAGTAATACAAATACTTACATTTACAGAGATGGCGTGTCCTGGTCAGCAGTGTGCTGCGGATCATCCTACACAGGCTTGCAATATAGACAGAGAAGGGCGGGAGGTAGCGCCAGGAAGTCTGCCAGGATGCCACTGCAAGGGTGATCTTTGTACTAACTTATCTCTTTCTATAGAGGACGGGAATGAAGAGGGTCGATAGAAGCAGTGGATTATCAGGCATCATCCTGGCTGGCGTGGTGGCTGGAACACGCCCCTCAGTGCACTGAATCAGCTGTGAGGGCTTCACCTTACTAGCGGCAGCCGGCCCCATCCTGCACCACCGCTCACACATCACACATTTCCATCATACTGCATCCATCCAAATTAAACTGGTGTGTATAGACTTGCAACTTAGCAGTGGTGTTATTCTGAGGAGTGATGAGGGTAAGCTAGGAGCAGTGAGGACATGAAATGGAGTGGGAGAGTGTGAGCGTGTGGCTGGCAGCGGTGTGGCGGCGCGCGCCAAGTACAGTATTATTGAGATTTGAGGTATCGTGCCTCCAACCTTGATCATCCTTATTAGGACCATTACTAATTGTATAATGCTATGGAAGGAATTGCTAAGCTATTACATGTTTTCTTGTTTGAGTAAATTGTTTTTCCATATCTCCCCTTCCCCCTTATAACAACAACAACAAAAAAAAGTAGGCCTGCTGCACATTTCAACCTTCGCCAGACTCAGAGCTCTCACACCATTCACTTGTATGCAGCTTCCATTCCAGTCCCACAGTGTCTCGAGAGTTATGAATGTGAAAATAAACATATATGGGAACAGCATGATTGCGGCGAGTTGTAAAATTGATTTATACGTTAGTGTACGATTTCATTCAGTAGATCAAGATGAATTGAGTTGCCCTACACATTAGCTTAGGCCTTAAAATATTTGATTAATCATAAACAACACATGCCACATTTAGATAACATGGTAGATTCTGTACAATATAACTCAAAGAGAAGGCATCTCTCCACATTCTTTAGCTACTGACATACTTGACATGAATACATGGAGTAGTGGATTTTGTTAAGTTTTAATTAGCTCGAATAGGGAAACATTCGAGCTAATTAAAACCCTGCACCTTGCTTGCTGTAGGGAAGCAAGTATAGTGGAGGCGGTGAGGGGAAGATAATGCAGTTATTAACATAACCACTGGGTGCGGGTGTTACTTTAGTACGAGATGCCAGCTACGTGTACACTACCTAGTCATGTACGTGTGTGATCTGTTTCTTCCTTGCATATAGCGAGCTGTACTACAGATACAGTATAATACATACAGTCTGGTGCTGTAGGCGGTCGTGCCATCTGTGCTAATTTTAGAGTATACCCATTTTGTAGAGGCGCATGCGTGTTGATTGCAACTGTGAATGGGTGCGCGATAGAAGCATTATTTTGATACTGTATTGTAAAGGCCATAATTACATCAGGGTTAGTTTTATAGATTATACGATTTCTCTCACTCAATGTATATTCAAATGTGATCTATTGAGTTGTTATGTGGTTATAAAAGGAAGAGCAGTATTTAAAAGAATCTTACCGGCACATGCTGAAGTTACCACTGTGCGAGCAGGAAGTTTTCCAAGGTTTTGTGTATTAAGATTGACTACTGTGAACATGCCGAAGAGAGAGAGAGAGAGAGAGAGAGAGAGAGAGAGAGAGAGAGAGAGAGAGAGAGAGAGAGAGAGAGAGAGAGAGAGAGAGAGAGAGAGAGAGAGAGAGAGCGCGAGAGAGAGAGAGAGAGAGAGAGAGGGAGAGAGAGAGAGAGAGAGAGAGAGAGAGAGAGAGAGAGAGAGAGTTTGCAATATGTGTTATTGATTGTACATATATTACTATACATAAGTACGCATTTTAGTTTCATCAGGGTATTTTTTTTTTCTATCTTGAATTGCAAACACAAGGAATACTCACTCGCCAACCACTGTTGTCAATGTTCTTGTCGTCTTGGGTCTTCACTGTCTGCACGAACTGTTTGACTTCATTGATATAGCCACTGATTCCCTGCCGTAAATTCAAAACCAGCCTTTCTCTTCATGTTTTACAATCCAAAGAAAGGCAAGCCAAAATAATCATGTCATTAGAACGTGGAGGCATTGTAGTAAACGCTCATTATGGCGTATCACATTTTCTTCCTTTACATGCTGATAATTTTTCTTTCTTGTGTTTAATATTCGTAGCTGTATGACAACTAGTTAAAACTTCAATTTACGTTGCTGTAAATACTTGTAGACACGTTTTTCTCTTCTACCAAAATATTGGAGTTCAATATGATGTTTTTCCTTCTCACATTACACCAAAGGAGATGTAGCGCACTCATTATTGTGGTCACTAGAAAAGCGGAACATTGTACAGTAGGTCCCTACGGAGTGCACGTGACTCCTGTTATGGCTTGAAAACATTTCGTCATTCAACTGAAGCTCCACTATCTGTGAACCTCAACTTGATGCACCTTGCCTTTTGCTAGGAATGTTAATGAGACTCGAGTGAAGTGTAATAACTATTCCGAACTGCTCTTATTGGGAAATGCTTTTTTTTTTTCATATATTTAAGGACTATTGGTATTTCTTTAATCTTTCGCCAGTCTTGATATAGCTTTCCCCCCCTTCTGGTTAATTTGGGGAAGCAAGTTTAATCGATCTTGTGACAACATTCAGAAGTGACACCTCCACACATGTGATAGGGAGGCGGATAAATTAATCTAACCCGATTATGATACATCTATTCATGCATGCATGTCATAATTATCTGTAGCACTCAAAATAATATTAATCTCTCTCTCTCTCTCTCTCTCTCTCTCTCTCTCTCTCTCTCTCTCTCTCTCTCTCTCTCTCTCTCTCTCTCTCTCTCTCTCTCTCTCTGGATATTGTATTTATGTGCATGGCATTTTTCTCGAGAGATAATCAATCTGAAGTGAAGCATTTATTGTTCAACCTATATAGCTAGGCACAAGAGGAAATCGGGGTCTGTCAACTGTTAACTAATTTATTGCTTTCCCTCTTACATTGTTTGTGTCCTTGTTCCTGAATGCTTACTTTACTTCGGTATTTAGAGTATGTTAGTGGGCAGGAGGTAAAATATAGGTGATGAAATATAGGAAGATAAATAAATGAATAAAATAACTTTCCCCATTATACCATCTCCATGTTTCTTAATCCAGTTTTAGTTCAAGATAATTCCTGGGAAACATAATGGGCATAGTAAGAAGTACGAGCTTTGAATAGAAGGAAGAGAATCAAAGCGTGTTATGTGTCCTGCCCGCACATATCAGGAGAACAAACATGCTTATCCCGTTATGTTCTCCTTTTGTTCCTCATCAATATAGGGAATAGATATGCCCCGAAGAACATAAGTGGGCACAGCTTTAACTCCAAACTAAGCTACAAATAAGAGATTGACGAACCCTTACATCTGCATTGGGTTCCTACAGTCGATGCTCTTTTGTACACCACTGAAATAAGGTAGAGAATGTTTGTGTCTTCTCCAGATTGGACGTGAGGTTGGTGGTTAAAATTGTGGTTCTAAAAAGTGGTGGAGGAACAGTTGGAGTGTGGCTGAGGTGCGGAGGGAAAGAGTGTGGTGAAGTGTGGTAAAGTGTGGTGTGAGTGTCCACTGAGGAATGTTGGTGTGTATTGTGATGCATTTCCTGTAGAGGTCAGCTGTTTGTGAAGGAATGTGAAAAATGCGGTGAATGGAAGGGCTGGTGTGGCGTTAATGTGGTGTGTATGTGTGTTTGTGTGGTGTGGATTATTTTATTGAAATACCATCGGCGTTTTTTTCAGTTTAACCGTGTGAAGTAAACTCTCTCTCTCTCTCTCTCTCTCTCTCTCTCTCTCTCTCTCTCTCTCTCTCTCTCTCTGTATCTATCTATCTCTCAGGTCAATATGGTAAGTTTCTTAGTACGTAAAGGGGTGTATTTATTCATATATATTGGTAGGACTCACACACATATACACACTATTACATGTTATTGGGGGCCACAAAATAGACTAATCCTTATATTAAAACTAATCTCATTACCAGTCTTGTGTTGTGTGTGGTTTCTGGTGTTTGTGCTTATTTATTGTTGGTTTTATCTTGTTCATATTATCCCATCCTTTGATAGTCCATGACCATAGTTTCTTCTTGTGTTACTTGTTTTCTACTAGTGGAATTTTATGTCATTTTTGGTAAGGGTGTGTGTATTTACCAGGTTCATGAGAGTTTGCCCTAGTAAGTCCAATGATAGGCTGGAAATTCATATGATAAACCATTTATTCTTATATTTGTCAATCTTTGTGGATTTTGTTCCAGTTTTGTATTGTGATGCATACAATTATAACCATTATCAAGTATATTGATTTATTTAGTAGTATTTTATATTTATTTTATATTCTCCCCACCACCTACCACTCATTATTCTGTATTCTTCTAAAATAGCTTATATTAGTCGTGTCAATCCCTGCTAGACATTAACCTAATCTAACGAAACACCTAAAATATTACACTGCTGGACTAAGAACATGTTAAATTTCTGCCACACTCCTGAGTGCTATTACATGCATAAGTTATGCTTACCATGCAATTTCTCCACATTTACAGTAAGGTCAATGACTATTCTAAATGATATGGGTGTTCCGTGTTTGTATCTGAGGCAGCTGCAGTATAGAGATTTACTGTTTGTTTTTTATTTATAATTGTTATAGAGTTAGAGTATTCAGTGATGACTATTTTCCTGTCAGTATTTATTTATCATTGTAGCTTGGGGTGTTACTTCTCAGAGTTTCATCTGTTATCCCATCCCACCCTTTGCCCTATCTACCTATAGCTTCAAAAGTGGCAAATTCATATGATAGCAATAGACATTGGCTGTGAAAGACTCATTGAACCACCAGACAGCACCTGTGATCACCAAGGCACTGTCAGATTTTGGTCTATTTTGTGCTGTGACTTGTATAGTGGTTTCTGTTGAAGAATCATCCCAAAGGCAGTGTCTTGTGGAATAGGAGAGCTATGCAACAATTTGTGTATACTTCTGACTGGCATGTAGTGTGAATGTATTATCTGAAAATTGATGTATAAAGTGGCCATTTTCATAAAATTATTAGTTGTTTCTTTTGTATGAATTTAATGTAATTTTCTGGAACATTCTCTTCTTGCTGGTGTCATTGATATAGAAAAACTTGCTTTTGATATTATTTTACCTATCATGATAAATAAATATTAGGTTATTTTTCTGATCATTGATGTGACAAAACAGCAGCAGCAAGTAATCATACTAAGTGAATGTGTTTTCCAGCAGAGTAACAGGGAGAGTATCTGTGCCATGACGTAGCCATGACCTCGCACCAGGAACACCAGCAAGCCAAATCCAGCCAGCAGCACTCCTCAGCCAAGGACAAAAGCCTCACTGCACCCCAACACAATCCTCTTGCAAAGAACAAAGGTATGCTCACATGCACACACACACACACACACACACACACACACACACACTATCCACAATTACAGGTCTGCTTCCTGCTTTACATAAACTCTAAAACAATGAACATAGTAGTATCTCTATTCTCCTGTGTCATATTTATTGTCTATTGACCATTATACTTATTCTTTCTTAGATGTATGTGACTGGTGTTCATGTAAGTACTGGTTTGAGCTCTGGATGATTCTTTTATATTTAGTAATTCTCATGTTCTTTACTCATTCTGGTTTGCATTTCTATCCTGGGACAGAGTATGGTCACAGCTTCAGTGAAAGTGAACCAGATATAAGCACCTCCAATGAAAATCTGAGCCCGGAGGAACGTTATGCCCTAGAGCACACCCAGCGACAGGAGCCTCAGGGTCAGGAGAATGTTAGCAGCACTGCCACCACCATGGCCAATACTCAGACTCCTGATTCACTGATGAGTGGGGCATCAAGCATGTCCAATCACAGGTCCAATGAGTAAGTAGCCCCTTCATGCAGACCAGTCTTGGATGCAGTTAGAAATTGTGCATTGTAAGGCCTTGTTTAGCAATGTTATGAAATTAAGTTGTGTCCTAGTGACCGTTTCACAGCTGCTAGGAAGACACCCATGGCAGGATATATAGACACTGGATGTTTATTGGTGAAATGATTATTTCTATAATTTTTGTAGCCTTGCTCTATTCCATAATGAGATGAGTGATATTAGTGAACAGGTGATGTACTAAAACATTACACAAGGATACTTGCCACCATTTTCCCTGCTGTGATGACAATTATGCACAAGTGGCCTAGTATGTTGTGGTTTGCCCTCATAGCCACTCAGCATCTCATTTATTCACCTCTACTTGTTATACCAAATTTGCTATTATACACGCTGGGATCTCCTCTATTTTGTAGATGGATTCAAGAATACTTATGGATGCTTATGATTGCTTGTTCTTCATATTCTTGGTCAGATGTAGTTTTTGCTAACTTTGTGTGGTTTGTGTTTCAGTTGCAATGCCTCCATCAGCAGCAGCACAAACACCCTCATCATCCACAACTCAGTCAATGATGACTCATGGCACTATCGCTGGGGTCTTGGAGGATACTCAGGCTCAGGCAGGAAGTCCATGTAAGTGTCAAAAGTCAAAGGAAGTAGGTAATGTGTTCCTTAAGATATCACAGTAGCCACGCCCAATGCTTGTCCTGTGTCCAGTGACTCATCATTGTAAAGTATTCCTCACTGTGTGTGCCATTCTTCTAAGTTTGTGTTTCTAGTCCTGCTTACCTTGCTAGCCTGTTGAATGTAACATGTCAAGTCTTGTTACCCCACTTATAGTATTGTATTCAAAGTTCTTCTATTTTTCTTTATTATTGGAATGAATTAGTAGAAACAAATATGCTATTTTGGTAAATGTTCATTGTACATTTGAACTGAAACTATTTGAACTTCCCCCATGAACACTGATTTTGGTGGTGTGAGATTCAAACATCAGTTACTGTTGTGGTGATAGTTGTGATGGTATGAGTGATTCTGAATGACTATTTCAGTATAATAAGCATAATTATCAGGTAAGAACTTTGAGTGGAGACAATTATCTTGACATATTTTATCCACTTGTATGATAGTTGTCTGCTGTCCTGTAGAATCTTATCATGATCAGACTACAGTGGTACCTCTTGATTTGAACTTATTCGTTCTATGGCTGTTCGAATTGCAAAAATTCGAATTTGGAAGAAATTTTTACCATTGAAATTATTATAAAAACATTTAATCAGTTCCAGTTTATTTTAGATAAAAAATACTACACTCAACCTCCAGCTATTGCGAGAAATTGGTCCCTTGACATCAATAGCTAATAACGCAATAGCCATTGTTAAGAAGTAATGGGAAAAAATAAAATTGGTCCTGGCCCATCAGAGTGGCACCTTGTTTTCCCCTCATGTCATCATAATTCAGAGATATTGTTCACATTTTAAGAATATAAAGTAAACACAGACATAAAATGCATAAAAAAAACAGGCATAACGAAAGACTTGTTTACTTTGGTGTGAAACTCCCGAGTCCCGATGAAGATTAAACAGGCCTCACCCGGTTCCCCACCTCCCTCTCATGCACTAAATATGGGAACAGATTGTATAGTATACCCCCCCCTCCCCTCACTCCGTCGCAATCCACTCCCATTCGATACACAAAAAGACCCAGTGGGCTAACCTCACCCCGCTCTAAAAACGCCTATAACCTAACCTAACCTAACGAAACTTAACGTCCCTTTACATGTCTCCCACTTTAACAACTTGATAGTGTTCAGAGAGAGCAAAAAACATAAAACCCTCAAGAAACAACCTTAAACACCATAGAAACACCCTTAAAAACCCCCAAAACAACCTTAAAAAACACCCTAAAACTTGGTGATTTTCACAGCAAGCAAAAAACATGAAAAACCTTAAGGAAGAACCTAAAACACCCTAAAAACAGTCTTAAAACCACAATAAACAACCTTAAAAATATTCCCCCAAAACACCCCTAACTTAATGAAACTTAATGTCCTTTTATATGTCTTCCACTGTTACAACTTGGTAGTGTTCAGAGAAAGCAAAAAACATAAAAACATTAAGAAACAACCTTAAACGCCTTAAAAAACCCCTTAAAAACCCTAAAAACAACCTTAAAAAACACCACCCCCAAAATATCCCCTAACCTAACAAAGTAAACCTTAAAAAACATCAAAAACATAAAATCTGCCTTTGCAAACCCCTTAAAACATCACAAAAAAATTGAAAACACGTTATGAAAAGCTAAAGAAACCTGAAAATTTCTTAAAAACCAATGTAAACATGAAAAACACTTTAAAAGCAACAACAACAAAATCTTAAGAGCCCCAAAATCACCCCTAACCTAATATAACCTAACCTAATGTTAACCATCCTTTGCAGGTAGAAAATCCAAAAACATCCTCTAAAAACCCTAAAACCAACTTCAAAAACCTTAAGAACTGCCCCAAAAACACCCCTAACCTAACCTAACCTAACAAAATCTGGCGTCCCATTACAAGTCTCCCAGTGGTCCAACCTGGTGGTTTTCAAAGCGAGGAAAAAACATAAAAAACCTTAAGAAAGAACCTTATACACCCTAAAAACACCCTTAAAACCCCTTTAAATAACCATAAAAATACCCCCCCAAAACACCTCTAACCTAACGAAACTTAACGTCCCTTTACATTTTTCCCACTTTTACAACTTGCTAGTGGTCAGAGAGAGCAAAAAACATAAAAGCCTCAAGAAACAACCTTAAACACCGTAGAAACACTCTTAAAAACCCTAAAAACAACCTTAAAAAAAACCTCCCAAAATTTCCCCTAACCTAACAACCTCAACCTTAAAAAATGTCAAAAACATAAAAACTGCCTTTGCAAACCCCTTAAAACGTCATGAAAAATATGAAAATACGTTAAAAAAGCTAAAAAAACATGAAAATTTCTTAAAATCCAATATAAACCTGAAAAACCCCTTTAAAAACAACAACAAAAAAACCCTTAAGTGCCACAAAATCACCCCTAACCTAATGTAACCTAACCTAATGTTAACCATACTTTGCAGGTAGAACATCCAAAAACATCTTCTAAAAACCCTAAAACCACCTTTGAAAACCTTAAGAACTGCCAACAAAACACCCCTAACCTAACCTAACCTAACGAAATCTAGCGTCCCATTACAAGTGTCCCAGTGGTCCAACCTAGTGGTCTTCAAAGTGAGGAAAAAACATGAAAAACCTTGAGAAAGAACCTTAAACAGCCTAATAATACCCTTAAAACCCCTATAAACAACCTTACAAATACCTCCCCAAAACACCTCTAACCTAACGAAACTTAATGTCCCTTTACATGTCTCCCACTGTTACAACTTGGTAGTGTTCAGAGAGAGCAGAAAACATAAAAGCCTCAAGAAACAACCTTAAACACCCTAGAAACACCCTGAAAAACCCTAAAAACAGCTTTAAAAATCCTCGCCAAAATATCCCGTAACCTAACCTAAACCTTAAAAAATGTCAAAAACATAAAAACCACCTTTGCAAACCCTTTAAAGCATCATCAAAAACATGAAAACACTTTGAAAAAGCTGAAATTACATGAAAATTTCTTAAAAACCAATATAAACATGAAAAACCCCTTTAAAAACAAAAAAAAATTTAAATGCCCCCAAATCATCATTAATCAAATGTAACCTAAACTTGTGTTACTCATCCTTTGCAGGTAGGACATGCAAAAACATCTTTTAAAAACCATAAAACCACCTTCAAAAACCTTTAAAACTGCCCAAAAAACATCCCTAACCTAACCTAACGTAATGAAATCTAACGTCCCATTACAAGTGTCGCAGTGGTTTGTAACTGGTGGAGTTCACAGCGAGCAAAAAACACGAAAAAACTTATGAAAGAACTTAAACACCCTAAAAACACCCTTGAAACCCCTAAAACAACCTTAAAAAATACCCCCCCAAAACCACCCCTAACCTAACAAAACCTAACGTCCCTTTACAGGTCTCCCAGTGTTACGACTTGGCAGTGTTCTGAGCAAGCAAAAAAAATGAAGGCCTTAATTAACAACCTTAAGCACCCTCAAAACACCCTTAAAACCCTTAAAACCCCTAAAAACAACCTTAAAAAATACCCCCCAAAATAGTGTTACCCTCTTGATTCAAACTTAATTTGTTCTTTTTGGCTGTTCGAATTGTGAAAATTCTAATTGGGAAGCAATTTTTACCATTGAAATTAATATAAAAACATTTAATCTGTTCCAGTTTATTTTAAATAAAAATACTACACTCATCCCCTCAGCTGTTGCGAGAAATTGGTCCCTTAACATCGCCACAATAGCCATTGTTAAGAAGTAATTGGAAAAAAAATTGGTCTTGGCCCATCAGAGTGGCACCTTGTTTTCCCCTCATCTCATCATAATTCATGGATATCATTCACATTTTAAGAGTATAAAGTAAACACAGACATGAAATGCATAGAAAAATAAAAAAAACAGGCATAACAAAAGACTTATTTACTTTGGTGTGAAACTCCTGAGTCCCGATGAAGATTAAACAGGCCTCATCCGGATCCCCGCCTCCCTCTCATGCACTAAATATGGGAACAGATCGTGTAGTATTTCCCCCCTCCCCCTCACTCCGTCCCTATCCACTCTCATTCGATACACAAACAGACCCAGTGGTCCGCCCCCCCCCACTCCCTCCCTCCTCTCTCTCTCTCTCTCTCTCTCTCTCTCTCTCTCTCTCTCTCTCTCTCTCTCTCTCTCTCTCTCTCTCTCTCTCTCTCTCTCTCTCTCTCTCTCTCTCTCTCTCTCTCTCTCTCTCTCTCTCTTATTAAGTAGAGTATATTCTCACAGCATCATTTCCAACAGGAATGATTTCAAGAATAGTATAAATTATTGTACAAAACTGCAAATTATTGTATTATCATAGTTTGTGCAAATGACAATGATATTTGACAATTCATTCTTCATTGGTTGTTTAAAGTGTTAAATATATCTTCATTAGTAAATAAGTTTGCCTGTGACCAGAGTAGAAGGCCGCATTGACTGGGGTGGTAGGTAGGAAGTGACCAGGGTTGGGGGCTGGAGTAGGCCAGGCAACTAGGGGCTGGAGTGACTTGAAAGCCGTTCACGAGTGGCAATAGAGAGAGGTTTTCATGGTGAAGTCGGCTGACTGGTGGGAAGGCGGCGTCGGCTGCCACATGTGTTTGTGTTTGAATTGAGAGGCCGCGTTTGGATTGGAGGTGAAAATTTGTTCTCCAAATGTGTTCGGATTTGTAAGTGTTCGAGTTAAAGTGTGTTCGAATCAAGGAATTAGGAATATATGGTATCGGGATACTGATTTATTAATTGATTGCCTTGTGTTGTCAGGTCTGCAAGTCTCCTGGATGGGCAAGACACGGGTCCTTCACAATACACCAGTCAAGCTCACCAACTCAACATGGAATCTCTCAAACTCAACTCCTCTCTACTCAACACACCTCTCATTGAGTCATCGGCTGGAAAGACAAACCTCCTGTCTTCTACACTACTTAATTCCTCACTCCTGGACTCATCAGTGCCGTCTCAGAAATCACACGTGCCTTACTTAAACCACAGCAGCATTCCTGGCTCACCAAAGCTATCCTCCCGTGCATCCATGAACTATCAGACCTCCACTGACCTGCCGGATATTCCCTCCTCGTACCTGGATCAGTCTGAGGTTCTGAAGCATCTCTTGAAGCGTGAGGGGAAGGGGAGTGGATGCAGTGACCAGAGTGCGTCGTCCTCAAACAGTGGTATCAATTTGATCGCAGAAAATGGAATGATGAACCGAGATTTGTCCCAGGCTCCTTTGTATTTTAGAGATTTAGATTCTAGCGGAAGTTATGATCTGTTGAACTTACCTCCTCCACCGGCTTATCCCATGTGGCGGTCAAAGCAATCTGAGAAGGCAGAGAGACAAGGTGACTTTGGGAATCATTCAACTGAAAAAGCCAGCTTGTCAAAGTCCCAGCCTGATCTGACAAGGATAAATAATGCCAAAGATGCCTCTAGTCCCAAGGAGCTGCTGAGTCAGAGGTATTGTAGTGCTGTTGTGAATTATGCTGTAAATATTGGTCATGCGATACAGTTGGATTCATAGCAATTGAAAAATATGGATTGATTCAGGAGGTGATACTGTATATAGTGTTCATGTTTTGTATTTTTATAACTGCTTGGAATAGTTTTTCTGTAATTATGTATTTCTTTCCAGAGTTGTGTCAGGACAGACTGATTATGCTGAAGGCCCCATGCAGGAAGTAGCAGATTTATTGGCTCAGGAGAACAGTGCCTTAAAGATGGAAGTGGATATGTATCATAGGAAAGTTGCAAAACTGCAAAGGGTAAGTGTGTATCAGTGTTAGAGAGAGAGAGAAAGAGAAAGGACAGAGGTAATTTAAGTTACTGTTCATGTTTTGAGGTAGGATGGCTTTGTGGGACAGTACTTGATAAATAGTTGAAAGGTGGCAAATTTTATTCAAACCAATAGTTGAATGCTACCTCTTCCATATTCTTACTCTCATCTTTTGAAATTCAGTGATTTTCTTTAGTTTTTGTTTTACAGTGTACAATGTAAAACTCAATTGACTTCACAACCTCTTACCAAATTTACCATTGCAGCTAATTTAGAAAATGAAATGATTTGATATGAAATATCTTTGTCATCACATAAAAATCATTCAGTACACCTGTTTTGGGAATGAGTATGGCTTGTACTTAGTGACTAAGACTTGTCTAACCATTCTTAGCCAAACCTGACTTGAATTTGCACATCCCCAAAAGTACTTGGGGTTGACTGGTCTGCATGTGATCCAGTATGTTCACTGTGGCTGCATGTTGGGAGCTTCAGCATCGAAGAGTAATTTCCTTCTTCCCCGGCAGTTTGAGATGGAGATTGTGAAGGTTCACGACGCCCACCAGATGCTGGTGAAGTCATCTGAGCGGCGGGAGCAGTTGGAGCGGCTGGCCCGGCACAAACTGCATGCTGAAGTGAAGCGGCTAACGGAGCTGAATGCTGACCTCAAGGACCAAGTTGATGTCCTCAGCACTCAGATCTCTAACCGCCCTGTGTCCACCGACAGCAGCGATGCACTCCGCAAGGAACTGAATAAAAGAGATGTCTTAATAGCACAGCTCATATCACAAAGTATGTTGCTTGGTTCCTTGTTACTTTTTCATATTCTGTATTAGCCACTGTGATTGGCAAAGCTTCTTTATTTTTTACCTTTATCCAGTCCTCAATCTGCCTTATCTTCCTGTGTTATAAGAACATAGAACATAAGAAAATGAGGGAAGCTGCAAGAGGCCTTTAGACCTATTCATGGCAGTCCTATATGAACACCTCTGCTATTTCCACTTATCATCCTCATCCAGTTCTTATACAGTGGGGCTGCCTATAATGCATTTTTTTCAGCAGAGTGTCTTAAACCAATTAGATTTATTTGTATTGAATGTTTGCATCTGATAATGGGGTTTTGACTTTTACATGGTGTTTGCCTAGAACCAATTAATGTACTATAGGCAGCTCTACTGTAATACTTCTTGTTTAAGTAATCTCTCTACTTTTTTTTTCTCTCTTTGTTCAAGTGTCTAGGTTACTTGGTACACTGAATGACTTTCTAGAGATAGTATGATGATTGTGGCCATGTTTCAGATAAAGAGCTGATTGCTGCAAAGGAACGACAGGAAATTGAATTGACTGCCCAGAAGCAAACTTTGAATGAACAGCGATCACACATTGACATCTTGGATTCTGCCTTGACCAACGCTCAGGCTAATGTTGTCAAACTCGAAGAAGAGGTATGTTCACTTGTATTTTTAATGTAGTGTATGTACATATCTGACTCTTGATGCTTGACTGTGTTGGTGATCTACTGTCAGCCACCTCCACAAATACAAAATATGTCTGCCAATATTCCACAAAGGATATGATATTCTAACAGCTTGGCAGCATTTCTCAAGGTCACCAGTTCATCAATCTCCTTTGTTGTATCTTGATTTTTATGGCTTCACTTTACCGATATTTTCCAAAGATGGGCTTTATATGAATTTTTTCTTATATATCTATAATTTGTTCTTTCAATGTCACTTTGTTGTCCAGTTTATTTTTGAATCATGAAGTTATTAGTATATAGTGCTTTGAGTTGCACTTTTTTCACAGTTGCGAAAGAAGCAGAACATAGTGGAGCAAGCAGGGCAACTGAAGCGCTTCATAGTCTCCCTTCAGTTGGCAGCTGACAAGAGGGAACAGTCGGAGAAGAATTTACGTTATAAGTTGGAGAAAGAAGTGGAAGCGCTGCGTCTTGGCTCCAAACAGGTAAGATACTTTGGTTTTCATTCTTGTGTGTTAAAGAAAACTGACTATATTGTCATAATGTAATTAAAGAAGTATTGAATGGTGGCTTGTAAGAAGCTTATTTATTATTCATCTTATTATTTATTTTTTTAGATAGCACACAACCTTTCAATTTTTTGCAGTATTTTTCTCAATTTCTTGATGCCAAAATTAATTTTCTGTCAGCTCATTTGTTGTTCACGGTCAAGTTATTACTTTGAAGATTACCCTGAAGCAAGAGAGATCAACATGTTGAATGCTATAAAGCGTTGACTTGATGTATTTCAGGAAGATCCAGGGAGCAAGATAAGTGACTTGCAACGTGAACTTCGGGAGAAGGAAGAAAGGATCATGATCTTGGAAGGCGAGGTCACCAAGTGGGAGCAACGATACCTGCAGGAGTCAGCGATGCGGCAGCTGGCCATTGATGCTGCATCCATGCCCAAGTCAGTGTTTGGGACTGCGTGATGGAAAACTACTCATTTTTTCTTATTTTCTTCTTTTTAGCGCAAGAGATGAAAACTGGCCAAGGGCAACAAAAATGATCAAATGAAAAATAGTGAATGTTTTGGACAGCTTATGATTAAATACTCATATTATGCCTGTAACAGTTCATCCGTCTATCTGTATACCGGGCTGGCAGTCACACACATATAGGGTGGCCCACACAAGGTAACCCACTTTCAAACTCCTAGCCCTGGCATCTGGTGGAAATTACCAAGTTGTATCTGTAGTCCACTGTACTTCATGCCAGGAATTACCTTTATTATCACATTTTCAGGGACAGCAAAATTGCAGCACTGGAGAAGAGCAACCATGAAAGTGAACGCTCCTTCAGTCAAGCCAAATTAGACAAGCTGCGTCAGATGGAGGAGATTCACAACATGAGCAAGAAGCAGGCAGAGTTTGAAGCAAGGTCAGTACAGTGAAGATTTGTGTGGCCAGTTTGTCAAAGGAATGTGATGATGTATTGGTTGTGATGTGAGTTTCCTTTATTTTTGTAATTCATCCTGTTTTTGTTTTTTTAAGAGGTTTTATTTACTGTGGTGCTATGGCTTTATTGTTTTCTCTTGGGGTTATGCTGTTATGTTTTATGGTAATCTCCTTTTTGTTTTGAGCCAATGTTGTTCAGTTCATGGTTTGTGTTTATTATCAGGGCCCATGATATTGTCATCTTTATTTTTAATGTAATGTATAATATGATTTCATTGATGATGTTATGGGTTTCCCTTATTTTTGGATTTGGTATTAGATTTACAAAACATGATATGCTGCTGCTGCTGCTGCTGCTGTATTTGAATCATATTTTTATTGTGAGTCATGAGCAAGTTCTTAATCTAATGATGTTAATCTTATAAGGTCAAATTCTTGATATTTAATTTTTGGCGGCTTGAATTTAAGGAATTATTTAATATGTTCATTATAATAGTACCTTAACACAATAGTTGTTTCCAAGTCAAATGTTTGTTGTTTCTTTGTTTCCAGAAATAGGGAATTGGAAAGCCATATTGCGGAGCGGGATGCAATGATTAGAGCTTTGCAGCGAAGAGTTGAAGAGAAAGAGGTTTTGTATCAAAAGGCTCTCATGAGAACAACGCTTAGTAGTGGAAAAAGGTTAGTGTTCACTTTATGATGAGCAGAGAGTGTAGATGCTCATCCCATAAGAGAAGAGGTCAAAGATGGATAGCCTGGGTCAAGTAGAAGTCATTCCAACTAATTTTATGTCACAACAGTATTTGCCTCATCAATTGATGGCTTAGATATTGGCTGGGATGTCACACTAACACACTATAGGGCCCAGATTCAGAAAGCACTTTACACTATTCAAGGGGTATATATCTCAAGGTTGCAACTTTCAAACAGTATATGGTATTCAGAAAGCTACTTACAACTTTCAAATGTTGTGGCTACAGTGGATATCTGGGCCCAGAACTACACCACCTCAGGAGGTGGTGTAACTCACTCAGATGAACACAAAATATGGTATAACTAATGTTTGACAAGAAGATATAAGTGATTTGAGACAATATGACACCCAAAAGATCATCCCATAAAGGCGGGATGGTATATAGCCCACTGTGGAGACGATTCTCGGCTAGCCAAACCTCATCCCCGCGGGCCCCACAGGCGAGCCGGAGGGACCACAGACCGACTCGAGTGTCCCTAATATTCAGATCTGTTGTTTTTATTTGTTTCACTTGATTTCTGCTGCAGATACATCATTACGATGTTTCTCCATCACTAAAACAGTTTGCCACGGGTCCTACAAGTTTGTGGGAGAAGAGGGAACTCAGAAATGTGTGGTTTGCCCCGCGGAAATTTGCCGACACAAAATCATATAGAACATCACTAATTTATTCAGACACACATTACCTTGCTAATGATAATGTCCTTGTGTATGTCTTCTGCTTCTACAATGACTAAAACTGAAGGGAACTGATAAAACCTTTAAGTAATACAAGACAGAAGTAGAGGTGGCGATCAACAGAGAGACGACTATCAAAACAAGTCACAAGAGGAAGAAGAAGAAGAAAAGGGTGGAGTTTAGAGAGAGTGGAGAGACAGGAGGGTTTGTGATTGGTTAGCCGTTTTGTGTCGGGGGTTGTGATTCGCTGGCGTCTATGACGTCATCATGGGTGGGATGTCTCGATCAGCTGCCTGTATGTGTCCACTGAAGAGGAAGAAGAAGTTACACCTAGCTTTCTGAATCCCAATGTGAGCATAGTGTAAGTAGCCAAAACTTTCAAAGGTTGTGGAGAGCTATGACTTCCTAACACCTTACTCTTTCTGAATCCGGCCCATGCCAATCCACAAGGGAATCTGTTTACAATTATGGTATGAATGAAATAATTTTTTTGTACTTGCAATTCACATTTAGGATGATTGAAAATATAAAAGAAAATGTTCCTCTAGAATACTGAATATGCACTGAATAGCAACATTCAAATTATGTGTCAATCCTGCTTTACAAACTTTTATTTGTGAATACAAGTACCTCTAGATTTATGTGAGAGTTGCATTCTTGAAGTGGTCGCAGACAACAAAAACAACATAAATCGAACAATACATATATATATACACACACATACACACACACACACACACACACACACACACACACACACACACACACACACACACACACACACTTATGCATATATATTCAAATAGGAATGTGCATAATTTACTAGGTCCTTGACAGGATAACCTCCTCTCTCCATAGATGACAAATGTTTACTGAGTGACATGGTGTGGTGGATTGGAGATGGCGTTGGTGTCATGGTTATAATGGTGCACAGTTGTAAACGTGACGCTGACGCCATCCTTGAGTTGCCACACCATGTCACTCAGTAAACATTAGTCATCTGTGGAAAGAGGAGCTCACTCTGTCAAGGAGGCAATAAACTGTGTAGTTCGTAATTGAATATACTTCTATGTATATGTATATATGTACTGTATGCACGTATTGCATAAATTAAAAAACGTGTAAAACAAACTCGCATAAAAAGAGAGGTACCTGTATGTAATTGATTTTGAAGTGACAATTTCTAACTTTGGGAGCACTGCCACATATCCTTCACGTCTGCTCTCTTGCATATGTGGATTGAAATTTATTGCCACTATTTTACAGTTTGGATTGCCAGAGCAACAGCAGCACCAGCATGGGTCACAGCACACAGGCTTCCACAGTGCACTCCCACAGCAGCAGTGGGCTGGGCTGTGCTGGGGTCGGCTCCAGCACCCCAGGTACTCCCAGGCGTGATGAAGAGCTTGGTGAAATCCTCCTGTAGTAAAGGGAGAGGCAGGAATATTACAGGCTTTTGATGTTGCAGACTGTTTGCTCATAATCAGTGTAGATAATATCCTGGTACTGACTTTCATGTCAGTATTGTTTAAACAGAGATATTTTAGTACCTGAGAGAGAGATCATTGATATTGAAATAGCAGCCACCTGTGATTGTAATATATTTGTGTGCACCAAGCTATTCATGTTTAACAATTAACTGCCATAAAGCTGAATGTCACACCTTACCTCAGTGTACTAATTGAGGTCATGTGTTGTGTTGTGTGGACTGACATGCAATGATGATGTTGATGTGTGTTCATTGTTGAGTCCATCTGTTGTGTTACTGTTGCATGTTGTGTTTTATGGCCCAAACCTCTGAAGAACCATCCATTGTGCATCTGCTTAATGTTCTGTGACTTGTGAGCAGAATGTATGTTGTCCACCTGCCTGCTGTCTGCCCACTTAACTGCCTGCCTGCCTGCCTGTTCACATAAACCTCCTTTGAATGTTGTAGGTGAGACATTCAACACTTCTTTTGTATCTTTTTGTTTTTGTTAAAGTTGCAGCTGTTATATTTTTAGTATTTTTATGTTTAAAGTTGTTTGCTTGTATTTAGAGTAAGTTGTTTTCTTGTATTTGTATTTTTTTCTTTTGAAACTTGCTTGTGATCAATTATTTAGCTTATTTTATGTCTACTTATTCTTAATTTGCTTTAATTGGCCATATATGTATCCCTAATTATGAGATTCCTACTCCTTATTACCCTGCTTTAGCGATTTGCATGCATAATTTTACTACTTTGTACACAGTGTATACACACACACACACACACACACACACACACACACACACACACACACACACACACACACACACACACACACACACACACACTACTCACTTAGTGTAGTGGTTAGCATGCTCAGCTCACAACCGAGAGGGCCTGGGTTCGAGTCCCAGGCATGGCAGAGCAAATGGGCAAGCCTCTTAATGTGTATCTAGCCCCTGTTCACCCAGCAGCAAGTAGGTATGGGATGTAACTCGAGGGGTTGTGGCCTCGCAGTCCTGGTGTGTAGTGTGTGATGTCGTGCAGCCCTACCTGAAGATCGGTCTATGAGCTCTGAGCTTGCTCCGTAGGGAAAGGCTGGCTGGATGACCATCAGGCAACTGTGGTGAACAGCACACACACACACACACACACACACACACACACACACACACACACTTATACAGATATAGATATGAAGACAGGGCCATATGAGTGCAATGCCCAGGCCCTGTAAAATTACAGCTAGGTAAATACACACACACACACACACACACACTTGATAAGCAAGAAAACATTCTTTGTGATATATTCTAAACTACAAAATATAATGTTTGACTGAATTACTCACTGATGAATCCAAATAACAATATTACTACACAGCTAACCCTTGCAAAGCAGAGAACAGTTTTTGTGATCTGCTGGAGTTGTTCATATGTATTTCTCAGCTGTTTGTTTATATAACATGAGGCATTCTATGTTTTGTCTTTTTCATGAGCATATTTCTTGTATAGTTGAACATAATTTGAAAAATGACAAGCTAAGTAATTTTTTTTATCAGCATTAGTTAAGATCATTCATGTCTTCTAATTTAGAAAACATTTTTGATTCAAAGTGTATTTTCATATATATATATATATTTTTTGCGTTTTGTGAATGAAGGGTGCTTGTTTTCCCTGGTGTTTGATAAAAGTCTCCTCATGCTGCCAGTGACTCTTGGACAAGAACTGCACACCCTTGGCTCCCTCGGCTCCATTGGCCGGCTGCAGGAGTCAGGAGCTGAAGGAAGGAGGATGGACAACAATGAGGGAGGAAGCCAGTCTGCAGTGGCTGGCATGAAGTCTGAGGCTCCAGGTTCTGATGATCTGCTCCTGGATAATGAAGATCCAATGCTTGGGAAGGTGGGTGAGATGTGATATTTCAGAGTGTGTTTTGTGCTTTATAAAACTGAAAGCAATACCTATGTGACCATATAATCACCTGTGAGAAAACCGCTTTTTTTTATTCCATGTGTTATAAAACTATACTGATTTGTTTGACTAATTATGCCACATGTATATTTTTTTGTCCTCCTAATCTACTTTCAACCTTTGAACACTTTGTCTTCTCTGTTGCTTAGCTTTTGTCAGTGCAACCCCTTCTTGTTTAGTGAACCTATTATTTTCCTTTTTCCTGGCCAGAATATGCATTAGTCGACTTGTAGAGCAGTAGAATGCAGATAGAGCTTCAGTGTAGAGGGCAATGGAATACTTTGGTTCTTAGGGACACTGGTGCATTCCTTTCAGTTGTGGAAAACAAATCATATTGAGAAGTAGATTTCTTTCTTTGTCATGATTGCTGCATAGTAAAGTATGTCACTTCTAGAGTTATTACTCAGCAGTGAAAGGTGTAGAGGCAAAATTCCTTCAATTTCATAGTTAATTATTCTTTATGAAGATATTTCTATTTCATTTTCAAAGGTAGTCTCCTTCAGTAGAAACAGTAGTAGTCATTTTCAAATAAGTAGTTAAAGTTGTTACTTGTTTTGAAGTAGTATTGACAGTAGATGGCTTTTGGGTTTAAGTCTTAGCCTCATCTTCTAGTTTGGGGAAGACAAAAGACTTGATTTAGTGAGCATTTTGTCCAAATTTGCTTTGTTTAGGAATGTTCCAGTTGTTCTGTAAAACCTGAAGAACTATGAACCACTAAGAAAGGAACAAATTATTAACACTTTACGTATAAATTGACTATCTTTACGTTAAGCAAAGAAATACAAGATTAAATTAGCTGAATCAAACCTTAAGCTTTAACTAAGATGAGACTTAAACTGATCTCTGAAGTATTGGGAGCATCATGGTCTTGTGTGTGTGTGTGTGTGTGTGGTTTGGGAATTGTCCACAAATATACCTGCTTTTCTGTTTGCCAGCTTACAGAAATTACCCTAGCTTTCTCTTGTGTTGTTTGATTGTATTGGTGCACAACAGCATAAAAGTTGAGTATTTTAGCTTAAAAGAGAGTTATGTGAGAAATCCATGTGGAGTCACAGTATAAGAGTGAGTGGGTGGGGTACATCATGGGGTGATTACGCAATACTGAGTGTGTGTAGTGTATGCTGTGAAATTGAATGGAAGGTATGTGGTGAAAGGATACATAGGATACATGTGTTGAATAGCATCTGGTCAAGAAGTGCCTGGATTTGGAGAAGGGGAAGTTCCTCTGTCATGGCCACCCACCCATTGGAGGGATACTCTAGGTAGTGGGAGTGAGACATCACAGACACATTGATACACACACAAGGCTTTATGTTGAGACACGTGTCACAGTCAATAAGAGAAAACTGTTATGTTTGCAATTGCTGCTTTGTAAAAGTAAACCTTGTTTTGATGTGGGAGAAGTAAAATGTGTACTCTATCTTAAGTTGTAGACTAGCACATGCCCACATCAATATACTGTGCACCTTTAGTAAACTCTGGGGAATTGAACTTGGAAGGGTGCTACAGAACAATTGCAGCAACTTCAGACATTTATCTATGGTATTTTTTTGTCATTGGTTTTCAGTGGGTGAGATTGTACAATGTGTTAATAATGGCAGAAAGGAAGGATGTGAGATAGAGGAGGATGCAGTATGCAAGAGATAAATGCATTGAAACTGATAGATGAGATGTTATGGTCACAGCCTTGAGGAAATTACAAGGAATGGGCATCAGTGAAGAATAAGTAAGGCTGACACAAAACCTGTCCTCCACTCACACCATTGTCTAGCTTTACACTCACCCATCCATCCCTGCTCAATGCTGACACACTCAGATTGGAGACACTAGCAGTTAACATTTTGAGTTGTGTGACCTTAAACACTAATGCTTCGTTAAAAGTTCATCTTCATGGTTCAAAGTTCTTTACAAAGGAAATTTACAGAATCTCTGTATCATTATCTGGTGTTAGAATTATATTTATATCTGCAACATTTCAGATAGATGAAATGGTTAGCCAAGTATTGAATGGTATCAAGTAGCTACATAACAAGGACTAATGTTTGGTTTTTGTTAATTGAATATTGGGGGTGTAATATTTTACGGGTGGTCTGTATTGTCATTGTTGACAGACAAGCCATTAAGCAGATTGGAGCAACATTTAAGAGTTATAGATCGGAAAGAGATTAATGATTAACAATAATAAATGGATAAATAACTGTGAAGCTTTTATCCGATATGATCAGTGAGAATGATGGTGGTAGTCATCATGAGAATAGGTATCAACAAGATTGGCCATTTACCCTCCTACTGTCAGCTTTCTGGTGGTGACACAAATATTTCATTGCAGCTGCGTGTGGTGTGTTTTCCAGGATTGGTTAATTCAAGCTCTGCAGCTGGAGAAGGCTCGGTTTCCCAGTCACTATTGGCGAGTGTAGAGATGCATCCCTCAATGCTGCAGCCTAGTCAGCATCCTTCAAGTGATTTATCTCTCCATGGTCTGAATAAGGGGTCAGAGTATCCAAGTACTGTACAAACCAGTTCCTATAATGATGTGTCTGGCCTCTCTCATCCAAAATATGATTCTCCACCTGCATATGCTGCTGAAGCCTCAACAATGCTTCCCTTGACAAGAGACCTGTCAGGCTTGAGTATGGCACAATCACAAAATTCAAATCCATTGAGTCATCCATCTGTTACTCATCCTCGAGGTGATCCACCACCATACCATGGTCACCATGAGGTCCTACCACAACAGCCAGCCAGTACTGGGCTGCAGGCACATCCTTTTTATCCCACTGAGCAGTCAACACCTTTACTCTCAGATACCTCACCTGTTTGCATGAAACAAGAAATGGTGTCACCAAGCTCTCCTAGTCTTTCAATAGATGTGCCACTGCCTAGGCCAGCTATGTGCCGCAGTCCACACCATCCGACTGTTGCATGCAGGAAGTGCAATAGTGTGCGCAGCAGTAACAGGCAAAATGCTGCTATTCTTGTCCGCCGTGCTAATTCAAGCGTTGGACATGGCTACAGAAAATCTGCACCTATGTCAGCATGCCAGAGAGAGACAGACACAGATGACACTCCAAGTATATTAGCTCGTCTTAGAAGGGAATGGGAAATGGGAAATATTCCATCAGTTGAGTGCTTACCAGCTAATGAGGGAGATTCACCATCCCATGGCATGTCAAAGAATAATCCTGCACAGACCAAAGACCACAGGAGGAAGGCCTCAGATGTCAGAGAATACTCATGTCAAGAACAACAAGCATCCTCATCAGCCAATGTGAAAGGAAAGGCAACACAACTAAGTGATGTGAAAAGTAACAAATCACCTGAGGCTCGGAGAAAGGAATTTGAATTATCACGTCCCAGGGACAAGCTAGTAAAAGGTAAGTCCCTTCAACAAGATCCGACACCACTTGAGGGTCACTCACAAGACAAAACCTTAGTTAAGTCAAAATCTCTGCCATCTAGTGACACCAGTGAACCTCCTTTGGCTTCACCTACATCACCTAAAACTAAACAGAAACTGTCCAACAGAATACAAAACTTATTCAGTCCACTGCATGGGTCTTCCTCTTCAGCCCAGACACCAGGCAATAAAAGCACTGCTAGAGATTATCTCAATAATAGAGTTAATGAGGAATATTATAAGAAAAATGACATGAACTACTTCAATAACAACCAAGAAAATAAAACAGAGCTCATAATTTTGGAAGATGCAGATAAACTCAAAACTTCAAAGGATATCACAAAACCACTGCAGGATGTTATCTGATATTTGATCTTCAGTTGGATTTTGTGACAAAATCTTGAGGAGTATGTTCTCCCAGCGAGATATGAATCTCATTGCTCATAACTCCTAGAAAGTGAAGTTTTGAGTTAACACTTCATGAGGATAGCCTGTGATTGAGTGTTTCAATTCATGGGGTCCAATTGAAGGTCCTTGTAAGACTCATTATTTCCATGAAAAGTTGCTTTCTTTTCATGTAACGTGCAGCTTTTAGAAGGATGATGAAATCCTTCCACACAAAGCTTGGTAAATATTAGCAGGAGCTGGTGACAAGTGTTAGCTCTAGTGATGGAAGCAGTTCGTCCTGTAACAGTTTGATTAAAGATTTCACATCCAGTAAAACTATAATGGGAAAAAATATTCCATGAATTTGATAACACTGAAGGAAAAATTTTATTATTATTATTATTATTATTATTATTATTATTATTATTATTATTATTATTATTATTATCATCATTATTATTATTATTATTATTATTATTATTATTATTATTATTATTATAATTATTATTATTATTGATATTATTATTATTATTGTTATTTATTTATTTTCTTTGTTATTTTCTATTTATTGATTCTTTATAAGTTTACTGTAAAAATACATTTGGCTAGCTCTATTCAAATAAGGTTGTTGCTCAATTTACATGTTACAAAAATACCTCCATATTATATTAAAACGTCACTAAAGAACCAGGTTACTAGAGCAAATGTAAGTTTTAGGCTTCAGGTGGTAGTTCCCATGAGTTACTGGGTGTGATGCATTACTTCTTTTCTGAGCAAATGAACTGACGGTTGTTTGTTGTTGCATAGATCCAAACAACATTTTATTCTGATGCAGGACTACAGGTAATGAAGAGTGTGTAGAGGGAGCAAAGACTTATTAATGGTTCCTAATACAAACTGGTCAGCACTGTTTGCAAGCTTTTAGTGTTTAGCAATGTGCCAATATTATGTGACTGATTTGTTCTGGTTGGTGACTGACTGTACCTCAAGTTGATTTGACTTGGCCTAAAGTGTCATGTTCTCTTCATAAAGTCAGTGTGTGACTGGTAGAGTGTTGGCTGAGCTGCCTTGGTTGTTATGGTGGAGCTGTAGAAATCCATTTTTGTATACTCTGATGGAACTTTAGATTTTTTTCCCTTTTTCAAGTGGATACAGAATTATTGAGTGTTCTGTCTTGGGTTCCACAGCAGTAGGGTTATGTTACACCACTCAGATACAAATGCAGGAATGCACTAAACTCAATAAGTTGTATATCATTGAATTCAAGATACTAAAAATGCAATATAATGTACATGTATCAATTCTAGGCTGAGGAAACAAAAACTGAGTAGTGGGGATGATAAGTAAGCAGTTGTGAATGCATGAAGGGAGACAGTCTCGTCATCTAATGTGATCAACTGAATGATTCAGGTGCAAGAGGAGTAAGTCTGTAACAGTGCATCAGTGATAAACCAGCTCTGGTGCTGGGCCTTGCTGCCTGTATTGTTACTGCCTTGTCATCCACAACATGTTTGCTTAATGGGTATGAGTACATTCCTGCATCTGTATAAGTAATAAAGTATTGTTCAGTGTACCAAAGCCAAGGCAAGCTGTGACTTTATGAGAAGCATATGTTACTTTATGGTCACACTTAATCAAGGAGGTGTAATGCTTCATAGAATGAGTTGCTGTGTGGAGACAAGGGTGTTGCCCTGCCTTCCTTGGTGTGTTCTGTCATTCTTGAAATATGAATCACTGCAGTGGTACTCTGGGCTTTGTCTGATACTTTAAAAGCTGTCAGTTTTGTTGGACACAAGGTTATGTGACTCTCCATTTGAGTGAAACAATGTTTCTTTTGAATTATGTGTTTAAGAATAGTAGACCATCAGTATGGACTTAAAGATTTTTAATGTGATCAATAATTGTTAAATTTGTCTAAATTATCTGTAATCTCATGAGCAATCTTTATTGAAAAGTTATAAGTAAATTGTAAATTTTTGTCTCATGATTGTAAGGGTGGGTGGGTGGGCATATTTCTTATTAAAGTTTCAGTGCTGTATTTTTTTAGGAATTCATTCTGATTGAGCATTCCTTTTGAGTCCACAGTGAGTGTACAACCGTTGTTCAGGGATGAAGGTCACTGTACACAGTATACAGTAAGTCATAGAACCTTGCATTTGAAAAATAAGTTATATTTGGACTCTTGGTTTTTTACTTCAACATGTCATTTGGACCTGTTATAATTATAATACTGGGATCAAAATTGAATGAGGAAAACAATGCAAAAATACATATTTTTGTATAGAAAAGTTTTATATTGTAATTATATATAAGGGCAAGAAACAACTTTTAAAAATTGACTTGGCACTAAATGTCCATTTAAAGTCTGCCCTTGAAGTACATACTTATAGTCTACTGAACAAAGAATAGTTTTGTTTGTAATAAGTGAATTTATACAAGTGTACATAAGATGATTTCCCTTTTCCTTTTGACTTGCATTAGTTACATTTTCCTTCCGTTAACATTGCAGCTTCTCATAGTTGACAGTATGTGATGATAATCATATTGAAGGGAACACTACCTTTTTCAACATGTCAATTACCAGTATGATTATCTTGATATTTACATATGCCCAAAGCTACTCAAATTTACCCATTCATGATCAGTATTAGAATATATTTTTGTCACAGAAAATATATTCTTAATGTACATTGTCCATCTTAATTAAAATACAAGTGATAAGTTGCTTAGTATTAAAAGAAGTACATTTTCAAAAGGTGCAGCATTGTTAGGTATCTGTTGTGGAAAACAAGTCTACCAGCTTCTCCTTTTGCATCCTCACGGTCACAATGTTTGGTTTCTTTATTATCTACTTGGATGGAAATAAAACCAAACATTTGATCAACTTTATAATTCAAATTACAGTGTACATATCTCATTCTGTCCATTTTGATACCATGGCTTGAACCATATATGTGCCATCCTGTCTGGCCAGAGCAAAGAAACGACAGTGTGGCTGCATTGCTGCTGATGACTTGTTTGAGGGATATCAAAATAATTACGGCCTACAATTCTTGACTGTGATGTTAAAGCACCTAAAATGTATCTCAGAGCTGGCCTCTGTTATTTGACTTAGTCTTTGGACTTCACATTATCATGTAATGTGTAATGTTTTTTTGGAGTGAAGATGCAGTTTTTACAACTGTACGTATGCTCTATATATTTAGTGCATTGCTTAAATATTCTTGCCTTAGCATTTTATTTTGGACTTCACTGAATGGTGATCAATTGCCTCATAATCTTAGATCTGAAGATCCCTATTTTTTATAGTTGTAATACTAAAGCACAATATCTTGGGAAAAGTGCTATGAATCAGTGTTTCCTGCTGTTCTGAATAAGCCAGGAGAGCTTTTCAGATCAGTGGTTAATTTTGTTGGTCTTTTGGTGGTGCAAGCTTACTTACTGAATACTGTTTTTGTCAAATATATATTGGATGAGTGATGTTTTCTCTCAGAATGATTTGCAGTTACCTGAACGAAGTAGCAGACGTCGGAGATTGTTGATTGATGTTTGGTTTTCATGGCATAAATAACATTTACATTGCTGATATTTGTTTCATCAACTTTCTAGTGATCAGATTTTTAAGATGAGAAGTATTACAAGAAAAGAAAGGAGATTGTGTACTGCATTACATACAGTTTCTGTAAAGTAGTAATAGGATCACAATTTTCCTTAAAAAATGCTAACCACAATCAAGGCGTTCCATGTTTGAAGGATACACTCATATTGGTACTAAATGGAAGATCTTTAAATGATTGATTTATTAGCATTCTTGTAGAGGATTGAGAACATGATTTCTTGTTTTTAAACCCTGCCCTAGAACTGTACTGTTATACTTCACCTACACCCAAATAAGGAGTTGAACTTATGCTTTAACTTTTATAACTAAAATTAATGACTGGTCATGACATTTTATTAGAAATGAAACAAATAGTTACATGAATATCATGTAACTATGTTAAAAAAAAAGAAAACAACTTAGCAGTCTTGTAATACTAGTAGTTGACTGTCATAACTTTCTGTTTAAAATTCATTTACCATAGAAAGTTTCTATATGAACTGCAGTTTCATATTTTTCAAAAACATTATTTTGGCTTGAATGTACATATATATGCAGGACAGTGCCATACATGTTTATGTCATGGAGCTTGATTTTAACTTTCAATTCTTATCCTAGCTTTAACCAATTATATTTTGCGCTAAGGCTTCCTCTGTGTGTCAAAGGTTGAATAAGTGACTAAAATGATCTCTGCCATGAATTATTGACTTCTGCCAAAAGCTCTCATTATTATATCTGTTTTGAATATTTTCTTACGTCATATTGACGTCATTGAGTTTGCTACTACTTCAGTAATATCAAGTATTGCAATAAGCATAATATTTCTTGAGCTTGTCTTGTCTTCATCTCAATGTATGTTGTATATGTATTCATCTCTAGTATTCTGAATAATATACATACTTGATCCATGTTCTAGACAAAGTATTGGTTAATCTTATCTGTATGCCTAGAATTATTTGCATGAGAACTTGTTTTAAGTTTTCTTCGCAAACAGTGAAGTTCCTGTGACTTAGGTAGTTTAATGTAAATGTGGAGATAACTGTTCCCATTAGATTCCTTGTTTGGGAGCATAGCAGCTTGGGGGCAGAGCTTGAAAACATATGATTAGACTTTTCTTACCAGTCACTATAAAATAATGATGCTTTTTGCTTAGATGAATTATCAGTATTACATTTTTCATCCTTGATGTTAGCAAGAAATTGAACAAGGAACCTGTCATGTAATGCTTTAATCAATGAAGTAACACATGCAGCCAATCCCAGTGCCTTTGTACCTGGTGAGCCGTAATGTCACTGCCAGGTGGAACGTTTTGTGAGAGTTAGGTCACAATTAGCATAGTAATGCTTAAATATGTTTTAGAAGAAAATTCAATAAATTAGACTAAGTTTCCAAAATTATTGTAATTAGTTTAAGTATTTTTATACATAAAGTAAAATCAAATGTATTTTATATAATGCACAAAATTAGAATCTAAAAGTAGTATTAAATATTTTGGAAAGATAATTATCATGCTGAAATGTGAATATATCAACAGTGAATGAAGAGGGCCATCCAAATACTGCCATGGATCTTGTATACTGCATCCTCCTAGATAATGTAATGGTATCATTGTTGTCCCTTGTATTGAATGTTGAAAAATGTTAGTTGTGCCATATCTGTGGTGTATTTAAATCTAGGTGTGAGAAAAAGAGATAATCCTAAATAATGATACTGAAAATTCAGTTATCTTTGAAGGCACAATCATAGTTTTATTCCAAAATTTATCTTAAAATCCATAACTTTTAATGTTGTTGCAAAATTAATTGTATTGCTGAAGACTGTTCTAGTGATAAATGGTGCTTTTATTACATAGTACTCTGCTTCTTATGTAACTGAGGTATGTATTGAGATTTATTATCCGGCTTAATTAATTTTAGGTATTTACTTTTTAATGTTCAAGTAATGACTTAACACAAGTTTTCATTCTGCATGTCCATAACATTTTCTCTTGTTGGTAATATAGTAAATGAATCAAATATTACTACAATGATGTATGCATTTGTGTCTGGTTCATGGAAAATGACTTGTGTGGTAATGGTACTCATAATGTGCTTTATTTGCCATTACTGCAAGAGATAATAATACTCCTGTTTCTTTAACTACTACTACTACTACTACTACTACCACCTTGCTATAAGTTGGCCCTCTCTTATCTTGTTTAATATTGTTACAAGGAACATTTTAATCCTACTGAAATGTGCAGGTTCTTGTTGAATGCAGAGAGGTCATGCCAACAGTGTAATGTCTTATAGTACATATTTTGTTGTGACTGGAATATAACTTGCAGCTTTGTTGTGTGGATCTTTTTATAAACTCACTTTATTTATCCATTATGTTCTTGTAAAAATCTAGTGTACAAAAGTACCAGGTGCTAGTTAGCCTTGTTAATGCTGCAATGTCATACAATGTTCCTGATAACATTCTCTTGGATTCTTTACCTTTGAGGTGCTGGATAAGGGAGGGTCAGCTATCACCAAACTGCCAATATTTTATCTCTTGTATTACTCTTTCCCAGCTATGTATGTATGTATGTATGTATGTATGTATTATTATTATTATTATTATTATTATTATTATTATTATTATTATTATTATATTGTTATTTTCATAATAATGCTAATGATGCTTTACTTTTCTTTTTTGTTCTCTCGTTTTATTTTTTTATTTTTATGATAATTTTGTCTTTCTCTTTTCAAGTCGTACTGTGAGTCTGTATGTGTGTATCATACTTCTGATTGAATAGTCTTTGAACCAAAGATAACTGATTAGTGAATCTCAAATGATTTTTTTCCTTTTTTTTCTGGAAGAGAGATAAATATGATCTGCAGATTTTGAAGTATCAGTTATTGGTTTAACCTACTTTTTGGAAGAGGACATGATGTAATTGTCTTCCTTGCCACTGCAGCTGTTTCAGATGTAAATAAAAAAATATATACTTAAGAACGGAGTAACTTTTCTTTTACCAATATCATCATTCATAAGCTGTTCACAATTAGTATATTTATAGTACTGAAACACTAGTTGAGTGCCTGCTCAGTTTGTTCTGTGGCAAAATCAACAGGTTTTTATGTGCTTCATGGTGGCGCGAGACAAAACTCATGGTATGGGAGTGGTGGTAGAATTCCACAATAAGTATATCTATTACTCTCTAACCTCTTGCCAATAGTGGAAATTGTAATAATGATTCAGAGGAAACTTTATTATTATGGTGACAATGTAACGAGTACACTGCCTATCATGTAAAATAAGGGACTCTCTCTCTCTCTCTCTCTCTCTCTTATAACAAGGGTGATATGTAGCTTATACTACAACAAACATACTTCAGTGTTATTGTGAAGTGGTGGTTGGATAGTGAGTGATATAGGTGCTGTGTGAGTTAAGGTGACAATAGCAGAGAGGAAGGGAGGGGTAGGTTGGGACTGAGAATGTAAGAGGTACATCAAGTAGTGAGGGAGGATGGTAGGAAATTTTTGCCGGTCTCAGTCCTTCCCGCCAGGTTTGTGCATGTGTGCAACACAAACACTGCTGTGAGCAAAATTTGAAAGATTTTGGTATTCTGGTGTTTTAGACCTAGAGCGATGCCAGATAGGATTGCTCATCATGCATTATGCCGGAGTGCAATACCATATCCTGGGCCGGACAGCGCGGGATAATCCACACCTCCACCCATACAGATCTTCCTCCACGTTTCCTCTAACTTTCCTCCAATTTTGAATATCCTGCAACCTTTCCTTGATATCTAGTTACAATCAAATAGCTAATAATTTTGTATGATCACCTCCCAATATTTCCCTTGTCTCTGTGTCTTCTTTTTCTATATTTCCCCCATTTTTATTCTTGTTTTCCTGTTTCTTTCCTATTAACATTTTGTTTATCTTGCTCATCAACTTACACACCCACACACATCATCCACTCTTAAAAATGGTGATGGTAGTAGCCCTAGAACAATAATAACAATTGCTACTACTACTACAGCTAACACTAATATTAAAATCCTTTACACAATTCTCAGTACTACAACTTGGTCCTTTCATTCTGGAAAATACCTAGAAATGCCCCTGTAGGGTTGCTGAGGAGCAGGGAAACACTACGCTGGAAACAGATGACTTTATTTAAGACTCAATCACTTATGTATAGCTTTTCAGTGGTTATTTCTCTCTTTTTGGGGTTGATTCAGGCTTTTCTTCATTCTCTGACTCTTAAAAATACAAGGCAGTGCTGCTCCATGTCTAGGAGTAGGGAGGGAGGAAGCTAGCTGGCTGGCTCTCTGGCCTTATATTTACGTAACGTAAACCATTTTGAAAATCGATAAGAGAAAGAAGCTGCCCACACTGAAATGCACTACGTTTTTTAATGGGATAAATATCCTAACAAGGTCTCACACAATAAAATCGTAAGCGTGTGGACTTACAAGGGAGAGCGGGCCATCGTGCGGTCTTTGTTTACATTAGAGGTCGGTATTAACGGCGCAAAATATCAAGATGGGAAAGACACCCAGACTAGATTATATTACGGATTCTGAAGACACAGAAACATCACTTACCAAGCAATTAAAGAAAACACTGACTCATCGTCGTATAAAGATTGTTCATTTCTTGTTTGGGCACCATGAAAATTTTGAATTCGAAAATACGCATGGCTAAACTAGATATTATTGTATGGTAGTAGTTTAGCAACGTTTTTTATTCCCTTTTTAAAGTCCTATATCACACACCAAAACAATCCCAGTGTGGTAATTAAAAAGTTATTTTTTTTATAACATGTCATGTGTTAGGTTATGGAGAACTAAAAAAAGACAGCTAGACAATATCCTTTTGTGGATTAGGACTTGCTCTACACTCCTAACAATGAATCCAATATCAAAACAATACAAGCTTCACTAACAAATGAGAACAGATCCTGCTAGAATGGGGAGGAACTTTTTTTGCAGTGTTCCTGGAAATTTCTACCTTGTATTCCATTCCCCTCTTGGATCTCCTATACTTTCCATCTCTACCTCCTCAACCTACTAGTATACAGCAAGCCTCTAAATCACCTGGAAACACCTGCAAAACACTTGATATTGCCTTAAATATGCAGGGTGGGAAGGTTGCCGGGTTGCCTAGCCAGCGGTGGCAGAGCTCAGGGCACTCATCAAGGCTGGGACAAGTCAGGGCGTCATGGATGGTAGGTGGTAGTGGTGTAGTGCAGTGTGAAGTAGTTTGGGATGTATGGTGGTAAAAATCCTTGTATAAAAGCAAAGATATTATTTCTTAGAATCCTTGTATAAAAGTAGCCTGTAGTAACAAGATCAAGATCAGATGAAGTGACACAAACAACAAGTACTCAAGTAGTGTCGGCGTGTGTCAACAGACTAATAACCTACCATGAAGGAAGAAGAAAAGAAAGAGGAGAGGAATAAAGTTAAGCAGAGGGAACTGCTTTACAAACTAATCATCAGGCAAGTGTAATGAATGTATCGTTCTTGAGGCGAGACGGAGAAACAATATGTGTAGTGGCTCAGGGTTGGCTTCCCTTACACTATCGGCTGCTACTTACAAGGCATTGCTCTCCATTACTGGCTTATTTCCTGACTTGTGCTTCTTGTTCATCTGGTTCCACTGTCATCGTAGGTATGCTAGAAGGTAGTTTAGAAGTAACTGCGTTTCTACCCTTGGTCTAAGTTAGACTGCTTTTAGATAGCCTTAATTCATTATTTGCACCGATGATCGCTTATTTCTTTAGGTCATGACTTAAAGAAGTGTCATATTTTGCTGATAAATAAACAGCCGTAAATTTTCACAACTACACCAATCTCAATTTCACATGAAACTTTTTTCCTGACAGATTTCAGTCTGTTTTGAATTAATGTGTTTTTTGTTTTTCCCGCAGATAATTTTTTTATCCTCTCTTTGCACTGTGAGAAACAAATTATTTGCAACAAAACAGGCGATTCATTCACATAGACCGAAATCTACCTGGGGAAAATAGTTTCATCCTTACGAATGATAATGCATTCTAATAAAACCTAACCTAACCATTATAAGTGATTTTTATGGCTATGTAGTGGGTTAGAAATCTTCAGTATGGAGAGCTCTAACAGTCTATGTAGTGGGTTAGAAATCTTCAGTATGGAGAGCTCTAACAGTCTGACTTTAAGTATTAAGAATGCATCAGTGGTTGTATTTTGATGCCTAGAATATGAAAAACCAGAACCATTCATACATTCTGATAAAATTTAAAGTACCATTATGGTGTGATGCACCTGTGGATATAATATTCATGTACCCTTGGGTGTGTTGTATTGCATTGAGAATGAAATAGTATGTTTACTATAACTAATTCAAGTTACTTGAAGTTTTCACCCTAACTGATGAATATTTACAAATAAATATAAAGTACAATTTTAGTATTGTTCAGCATAATGCATATTGGTGACTGATATTTTTCAGTACTACTCATTTATAGCAGAATAGAGGAAGAATATACCTTGAATGCAATCACTGAAATAATGAAAAAAATAAACTAATTAGATTCCTCGTGGACGATAGCAAAGATTAAGGCTAGTTCACCAGGATGGTCAATGAAGGGAGATGAAAACCAAAGCCGGCTGTGAACATTGGAATCTCCAAGGGTGGAAATCTGTGTACCATGATTGAAGATAAAGATGTTATCAAGCCTACTGATGTTGCCAAAGGATCACTTTTAGTGATCAAGCAAAGACTATCACTTGAGTTAAAACTATTTGGGACTGCAATGTCTGTTACGCTCGTACATCTGTACATAACTATGGGTGGATTTCACAGAACATCATCTTCCTGCATCCTTCCTCCTGCCTTCACATGGGACAGTTGATTAGGTACAGTGTACAAAAATAGCCACCCACACGATACTGGCTACTCTGTTCATCACAGAAGAACTTGTTGATGACTCTGCACTAGATGCTGTAGATATTTTTCTTTGAAGAGAAGTTTCGATAAAGAAAGAGGAGGAAGGAGAACCAAGGTTGAGTCCTGTGAGAGGTTTCTCTAGAACACTGTCTCCCCACAGAGGGTTAACAGTTCACCTAATGTGTGATTTCCTCACCACCTGCACTATAAAACTTGCCAACAAAAGATAAATGATCGCAATTTTTATTCTCTAAGTTAAGAAGCAGAGGTCTTAGAATTAATTGAAATGATTTACACTATCTTCAGTGGGAAAAATAGTTTGGATCTTGAACAATTCAATTGTTGAAATACCTTCTGGAAAGTAATATGTTTGAGTTTGAGTTTTGAAGCTGGCAAATTGTCAGTAACTGAAATTCACTATCTAACCTATCCTTTTTGAATATGCTCTTGAAGAACTTGGACCTTAGATAGTTTTTTCATGGCTTTTTTGTTGTGTTAACTAACTTTATCCATATTACTGTGTATGATCTTATCTAATCTCAGGAGAGCTCACATTTCTTTAATGATATCTGTTATTTTATTTAGCCAGCTGTTCTACGATGGCCATCAGAACTTTGCACAAGAGCTGGCTGCCTCAGTGGATCAGGAAGCCACTGCTATTTCCCCTTCAGACCGACTCATGAACATTACTGCCATTGGAATACAACATGAGCATGGTGAGAAAACGGTGACTGGTTGGATTAACACTGTGGTTTTACTGTAATTTACAACAATGAGCTGATTAATTTCAAGAATGCTAAAGTCCATTGAAAATGGTTTCTCCAGAATTTTTTGGGAGAACACTTTATAAGATATGATTTGCCAAGATTTATACTTCAGTGGTATGCAAATATGTATATCTCAGGCACTGTCCTGTGGAACATTAGCTTGATATAGTGATAGATCTTGACGAACTCACTTTTCCAGAGGTTGATCGGCCCTTAAATCGTCTGGAGTACACTCTGGGCCCTGGATTAGATCTTGAGTATGAGACTGAACCCCAGACCAGTGCCCCAGAACCTGCCATGTATGAGACAGCCTATGTTACTTCCCATAAGGACAAGTGTCGTGCTGCAGCTTTTTCCATGGATGGGAGTTTGGTTGCAACAGGGAGTGTGGATGCTTCCATTAAGGTACTATGTAATGTTTTATCGTCTGTTCCCCTATTCACTTTCAGGCATTTACTGGTTACCTAGCCAATGTTTTTCCTATGCTAAGAATGCCCAGAACTCATTGTGATCAATCTTTAGGTAGGACAGAGACCACTCACTCTTGATAGACCTGGGCACTAGAGTTGTGACCCCTTGGCTTGCATGCTGGATCTATCTGCTGATATGTGAATAAGGGCTACATATTAAGGTGCTCGCCCATTTGCCTTGCTATCCTTTGTACTTTAACCTGGATGCTCTTGGTTGTGAGCTGAGCATGCTGTGTGTTATACTGCGTGATATATTTACTTAGTTGTAACATGCAGGAAAATAACTATGCTCATGACGTTTTGCCTCCATATGAATGAAAATCCAACATTTATTTAAACATATGAATTGTACTTAATTCAACGACTCTCTTGTTTATACATCTATGTAGAAAGTTGAACTCCTTGATATCTCTTCTGCAGTTATCCCTTCTTGATTTCTTTCCATGTCTTCATGTATCACTGGTGTCCCAAATTAGCAAGTCCACTCTATCTAATTTTTCCAATCCTTTCATCGCTCTATTAAATTTCCTCTTTTCCTCCTGTTCTAATGTTGTGAGATCTAGTATTTATAGCCTTTCTTCATATGGCAGTTCACTTAAACTTGAGACAAGCTTTATTGCTGCCCTCTGTATTCTTTCCAGCGTCCTTATGTTTCTTTCTACTTGGTGACTATACTTTTGCTGCATATTCTAATTTAGGTTGTATTTAAGTCACTATCAGTTTTTTTTAACATATCTTCATCTATATAAGTGAATACCACCTTTATATTCCTTAAAAGATTGTAGGCATTTCCTGTAATTCTATTTATGTGCTTCTCTGGTGACATGTTATCCACAATATATCTATTTCTTCAGTCTTCTTTTCAGTTTTCCATTCCCTTTTGTGTGTGTGTGTGTGTGTGTGTGTGTGTGTGCGTGTGTGTGTGCGTGTGCGTGTGTGTGTGTTTGTGTGCACACACACTTGCACACATATTCCCACTTGTATTTTTACAGCTTTGGGTGAAACACATTTTACTTGTTTGTGTCTTGCTTGCATAGTAAGTGTTGCTTCCTTTTTATTCATTATGATTATTGTCCTTTTTGTCTTTTTTCTTTCTTTTACTGTTTTTCAAATTTTCAAAATTTTTGTATTATATCTTTTTGTGTGCAAACAAGCCTGCTTATCTTCCCATAAAGGGCCTTGTAGATTTTTATGCAAGTATGACATTAATCATGAATAATTTCAACTCTCTTAGATATGATATTGGTACAGTAATTCATTATGTAAATTACTGGCTTAATATTCTCTCATAAACTTCTTTAGTCCGAGAAGAATGACTTCCTTTTATGATTCATTTGAAAGATCCTGGATGTGGACAGGATGCTGGCCAAGAGTGATCCAGACGCTGTGGAGCTCCATCCAGATGCCGTTGTTGGACACCCTGTCATCCGCACACTCTATGATCACCTGGATGAGATCACATGCTTAGAATTCCATCCAAGGGAGCAGATTCTAATATCTGGAAGTCGAGACACTAATATCAAGATGTTTGACTTCAGTAAAACTTCTGCCAAAAAAGCCTTCAAAACATTAACTGTAATTCTTTGTTTTGTTTTTCTCATGTTTCTGTGATCAAACTCTAGATAAATTCAAAAGTTTACCTCTGGTTATTAGGTTAAGCCTACTGTGTTGAACTGATGATGAAAAACTAGCTATTCAGGTAGATTCATTTTGTGCAGTAGTAGTACCTCAACTCTTCAATGTACAGGATGCCGAGCAGGTGACCAGCATGTCCATTCATCCCAGCGGAGACTTTTTGGCCGTCACTACTGAGGGTCCAGTGGTCAGATTTTATGACATCAACACTGGTCAATGCTATGTTTGCCCCTACCCAAGGGAACACCACACTGGACCATTAACCAGTGTGCGCTATTCTGCTGATGCTCGTGTTTGTGCGAGCGCCTCCAAGGATGGGGATATCAAGGTGTGGGATGGGGTCTCTGGACGATGCGTTCAGACTTTTACAAAGTGCCACGATGGAGCTGAAGTGTGCTCGGTGCTCTACTCTCGAAATGGGAAGGTGGGTAATGTGGCAAAATGGCTTTTTTCTCATTGTTTCTCATGAATTATAGTATTTGTCCTTTTGATTAGTTTCATTCTTAGGATGTTTGTATTTTAGTGTTAAAATTTTTGTCCCCTTTTAATTGGGTATTGCCATTATTTTGCAGTACATCCTGTCCTCGGGCCTAGACAGCATAGTCAAATTATGGGAGTTGTCTACGGGTCGTTGCCTCATTGCGTACACTGGGGCTGGATCAGTAGGTGAGTAGATGAAGTCGTCTCTTATTTCCTTTATGAAGTTCTCTGTATGTTGTCACAATAGATATTAAAGTATTTTGTAGAGTTTAACATCAACATTTTGATACATGTTTTTACAGACAAACTTGATTTGATGTTCATCCAGTCACTGATATTTTCACAGCCAAAATTGATGTACAAGTATTTGTTTCGAGCTTTTTCAGTTCACTTTTAAAAATGGAGAAAATGCTGAAAATGAGATGGAAGGAGAAAGATAAAGGTTCTACATTATGTTGATAATGAAAGGAGAACTTACCTACATTTTTACATAGTCGCACATCTGCACATAGTGCAGTTTTTTTTTTATCAATAGATGGTTATTTTTCTTGTTATTCTTAATTTTTACTCATGTAGAATAATCATGTGTATCCCTCAGGCCGCCAAGAACACAGTGCCCACGCCATGTTCAACCACACAGAGGACTTTGTCATGTTCCCAGATGAAGCCACCACCTCGCTTTGTGCTTGGGATGCACGCAATGCTCAGAGGAAAAACCTGCTTTCCCTTGGTGAGTTTTGCCAGTGAGAGTGAGTTTTAAGTGTGTGTGCTTAGGTTTGTAGCTGTTCCGTCTCCCAATATTACTGACACACACACACACACACACATTCACTTCTCACTTCTCACTCTTTAATAAAAATGACAAAGGAGGATCTCTTAGAGTTGGTAGATTGATGTAGGATTTGGAATGTTGTGTATTATATTACTATTACTCATTTTACCTCTACAGGTCACAATGGTCCTGTGAGACATATGGTGCACTCTCCTTGCTCACCAGCCTTCATTACCTGCTCTGATGACTACCGTGCAAGATTCTGGTACCGCAGGAATGTCCACTGAAACTAATGCATCTTCCTTGAGCTATTGTTGCTGCTACTTTTATGGTATATTTACACACCAGCACATGTATTGTTGTTGTCAATACTTCATTTTTAGATATTTTCTAATTACCTTTGATGTTCATATGAAGATACATTTTTTGTAGTGTATAGTACTATTTATCAGAACTTGTGTACAAAAGTGTGTAAGTTGAATTATTTTGTGACAAGATCAATATTAGCTGTGGATTTCAATTATTGTGTGTCATTAATGTTTATGATCATATTTCCATTTCCTTCAAATTAATGTTTGAATGTAATTGGTTGTATAATTAGTTTTACCAATACTGGATTCACAAATGCATTAGATACTATTTGTCCTTCTCAAAATAGAGTATTATTTAACTTTTGAAAATAAAAACTTCCAGACAAATATCACCTCTTCAGTGCCACTCAAGTAGCCCCCATCTTTTACAGCGAACATCTTTGGACTGGCACTTCAGTGGCCCTTTTCTTTTGACTGTAATTTTTATTGGTCTTGGCCAGTTCCTCTGTCTGACATTTCTTTGTTATTTTGCCATATTTTACATTATTTGACTTATCAGCATATGAGTAAAGGTTTCTGCCTTGCAAGTCCTTCAACTATTGCCTCATCACTACAGTGTGTAAAATGTGTGAATCATATGCCATAACTCACTTCACATAAGGCATAGCCAGTTTTGGCTGATACCATCAGGCTCAGCAGTGACTGTAGAATCAAGATGTATTGTAAAAACTAGACAAAACAAAGGTTTTATGTCTAGTTGAATTATGATGATGTCAAAAAATGTTTATAGCGTGTTTTTTTCTACTTGCTATTTGGGATGCCGTGTGAAGTCTCCCTTGCAACAAAACGGCAGGTTTGTAGTTAAGGCTTTAAAATCGCTATTTTGACCTTGTAACTTTCATCTGAGCATGTCAGATGGGTCTGAGCCCCATTGGCAGTTGGGGTTGAAAGGCTCTCTAAACAATAGGGTTACTTGCATGTTTGCATGGCTGGTACACTCACTGAGTGTGACTCAGGGAGGTGTTTTGTCCCAAGAACCCAGGAGTGTTGTTCATTCGTGTGCATTGCTCTTGGTTATCATTAACAATGATTTAGTTTGTTGTTTCCCTTTTGTTTTATTTGGTTGCTTGGGTGCAAAGTTAACATAAGCAGATTCTCCTATTCAGTAAGAGATTGTTATTAGTTTGATCAAAACCACCTAAGTGATAATGTTAGATTGTGTATTTTCATTTTTTACTTTTTTACTTTTTTATATGGTTAGTGTCACTTTATTATTGCACATTAAACAATCCCTGAATGGACATTAGGCTGTGGAAGAAAAAATACCTTGAAAACAAAAAATAGACTGTCTTGTTATGTTTGGTTGTTTGTGTGTGTGTTTGGTTGTGGCTGGAAGAAAACAATCATGGGCAATATATGTCCGCACTGGATTTGAGTTCTTATTGACTTGAAACACAAAAAACATACAATACAAGGCCCATACAATTGTGCTGGTTGTTTGTTGTTTGTTTGCATGTATGACATTCTCTTATAGCTTTTTTGTCTTAGTAATCAAACTGGTAATATTTTACATGGCTGAAACTGCTTATGTAAAATAACATCTTATTTGTTTGGTTGTTTGAATTGTTTGTTCTTTGGTGATTGTTTTTGTTTCAGTTTTTCTATAACTAACATTAGTGATTTTATCTTGAATACCTTAAAACGATATATATGTATACATACATACATACATGCATACAGGGTGCGGATGGTATTTGTTTGCAATATTATTGTTTGGGAAAAAAATAAGTGGTTTATTTTTTTGAGATACATTCACCAAATTTGGGTCAGTTTATCTTCATGACTCATTCTGTTAATCTCACTCAATGAACCCATCTTTGGCTCTGATGACAGCCTTGATGCAGCCTCGGAATGGACGGCAGGCCTTCATCACTGTCTTCTGATGTAGGCCTCTGAAGGTCCTGGTGATCCTGGCTTCAGCTCATCCTTTGTGTTGCAACTGGATCTGTTGGTGTCTTGTTCTACTGTGCCCCACATGCAAAAGTCAACTGGGTTGCTGTCAGGCGAGGTGGAAGGCCAGATATCAGGTGAAGTGTGGTTGACAAAATTATCTGACAGCCAAGCCTGGATCTTCTGGCTGGTATGGCAGGGTGATTAGTCCTGCTGACATACATACAGCCTACCTGCAGCTACATGGTTGATCCAGGGCTTCACTACCTCACTCAGAACATGGATGTAGCCATCAGTGTTCAGCTTGAGGTCCTCATGGATGAAGTGGGTTGGCATGATGTCACCTTCACTGCTGATGTCACCAAAGACCATGCTAGTTGCTGGAAACTGCATCTGCATGACTCTGGGTACATCTTTGGGTGAGACATTGAGCCACCTGTTGTTTTGGGAGTTGATATGGTTTTGACTGAGGTTTTTCTCATTGTAGAAGAACCACAGCATGTCTGGCTCCAGTGGGTGTTTCAATTTGTCAATCAGCTTATTGGCATGCTTCAGTTGATTTTCTTGAATTGCTTTTACAGAAATTGTCCCTTTTTCATCTTGTATGAAACTTAGTGGGTGTCCTCATGCACCACCAGCCTGATGAGCTTTTTATCCACGCCTTTCTCCTTTGCAATGGCATGTATTGACTTGCTGGATTCGTTGTGGATGGTCTGAACTTCAGTGATGAACTCTGGCATTCTGACAGCATCAGATAATTAAGAGCTCCAGATAATCTGAGGGCTCCATGTCTCTTCCACAAATTTGGAGGTTCAAAATTGTCCACAGTCAACAATTTTGCTAAAAAGAATGGAAATATGATAACTTTTCATGAAGACAAGACTGACAATGAAAATAAAGAAAATCTGCATGAAATTAGCTGTTGAAAATTGTGAACGAATATATTATCATCCACATCATATCTATCTATTTATCTATCTATCTATCTATCTATGGACAGTATATATATATATATATATATATATATATATATATATATATATATATATATATATATATATATATATATATATATATATATATATATATATATATACATAAAATATATCGACTAAACTATAGAATAACATTATCCTTCTATACTACTCATGTCTTTAACTGGAATTTCTTTACGCTTATTATAACACCCATTCAACTCTTTAATTGCCTTGTAGGCAATCGTTTTTATTAAGTAAAACTTCAGTCTCCGCCACCTTCTCATTTATCTCTTCTTTTATCTCTTTTGGCCAATCTTCTAACCTCAGAGTGCAGACTCCAGAATTCTGCCCTAGCTAACTCAACCTCACGATCAACTCGGCCAGCTTCACTCCTAAGTTTCGCCTCTCTCCTCTTTTTAATCGTATCCCAAGTTTCATCAGACATCCATTTGCCTTGCCCTACACCTCCTGATTGTGCAATCTGCCGATTCTTTCAAAACCGTTTTCACATCTCTTCACATCTCATCAACATTCCGCTCTTCATCTCACACTTCCAAGGCCAGAAACCTATTCCTACACTCCAACCTAAAATCATCCCTCTCCTCACCATCTTTTCTAATTAGATCAATATCGTACCTATTTGGTTGAGCCTCCTCTCTCTTCTGAGCTTTCAGTTTAGGTTTTAATTTTGCTACCACTAGCTGATGATCGCTACCAATATCACCACCTCTTCTCACACAAACATCTAGCAAAGAACTTCGATGTCTCCTACTGACAGCGACACGATCAATTTGATTTTTGTATTTCCCACACGGCGACACCCATGTTGTTTTATGTATGCTACGATGCTGATATAGTGTACCCCCAATGATCAAATCGTTTGCCAGACAAAAACTTCCAAATCTCACTCCATTATCACTCATTTCTTTTCCAGCACCCATTTTACTCATACACGCCTCAAACCCTTCATTAGAACTTCCCAGTACCGCATTGAAATCACTGACACACAACAAAATGTCATGCCTAGTGACTCTGCTTGCTACATCTTGCAGTTTACCATAAAACTCATCTTTTTTATCATCGGGCGCACCATTTGTAGGTGCATAGCAAACAAACACACTGATGCCACCGTGATTAGACTTAAATCTTGCATAAAGTAACTGCTCGTGTATAGGTTCCCATTCTGTCAATGCATTACCAGCATTTCGTCCCAGTAACAGTCCAACTCCCTGATAATGCATCCCATCTTCCTTACCAGAAACCAACAAGCTCAACCCACTATCCAACTTCATTTTATCTATTCCAGTTAACCTTGTCTCCGTCACATATCCAGCTTATACTTTTCAAATTCAGCAACAAGTTCTTCGATTTTACCGTCCTGATTTAATGTCCTTACATTCCAGTTCCCAATTTTGATACCTCTTTTTGCACAAATAAAATAATTCGGCGACCGGGAGATTCTTAGCAACCCTTGCCTATCTAAAGGCTGCCCGGGACTATAGTAAAACCAGATTGTACTGACCCATAGGGTGGGAGTGGCCATGGTGACAAATCTCGAATCAAAACATACATCTCCTTGCCACTCACAGTCTTCTACTCGTAGTATTATCAACAAACCATGTTCTAAGGATGGTCTAAAATGTTTGAAATGACAGATGATATGATCAATTATTTGATATCAAGAGAGATACAAATACGTATATGAAAACGCGGCATATCAAGTGAGGCAAAGTTGCCAATGACCTGAGGTGGGATTATCCGAGGGGGAAGGGGGGTTGAGTGAGGTCGCCGCGCCCATACATACCGGATCA
>CM035183.1:12058931-12088977 GCA_020233015.1 Callinectes sapidus
GTAAGATGAGACTGTAATAATTGAGAGATGTTGCTGAAAATGACCGATGAAGTGAGAATCCAAGGTGGCGCCGCGGGTGGGGTTGGTGACTCACCGGACGTAAACATTGGCACGGCGGCGGAGGAGGAGGAAAACCGGCTTGTCATTTCAATCAAGGCGTTTGGAAGGTGGAAATCGTCTAATAAAAAAAGAAACTAACAAAAAAAAAATAGAAAACGTACAACCTAACCTAACCAGTAATTATAACCTAGTAATATATATATATATATATATATATATATATATATATATATATATATATATATATATATAGAGAGAGAGAGAGAGAGAGAGAGAGAGAGAGAGACCTACCTATCCACCTGTTTTCTTTTCTGGTAAACATGCTCACCCCTTCCCTACCCGTCCCCCGTACCCAACCAACCTCCCAGCCACCACCCACCACAGCAACCACGTGACGTCAGAGGGTGTGGGCAGAACTCAAAGGGGGCCAAACCTGTATTCTCTTAATCCTGCAGCGGGTAGCGAGTAAGCTTGAGGGAGTACACTGCTTCGTATCTGGTATGGCCTATTTGTTCTTGCCTCTGACCTAATAGACATCCCGCCACCTTCTATAGCCTATACCACCTGAGCAAATCGCTACCGTGTGGCCTTGTCCTAATACATATTCAGAGTACCTTGGCGCCGACTGACTTCCAGTGCTACTAGCTACTACTGTGCAGGTGATCACTGAAGTCACGTGTAATCTGCATTGACTAGCGCCAGGAGAGACGCCGTAGCAGGTGTATTGTCGATTGTCCTTCACCAGTTGTGTAATGAAAATGTCCAGCTTATAGTTTGAATGGTCATTTCCAGTATGGATGCATATAGGCTTTGTATCCAATATTTCAGCCTTCTGGCTTTCTTTTCCTCGTCAGAAACAAAAGGCTATACGCTTTTCGTACACTAATGCCTTCCTTTTTATTTATTGTTCAACTTAACATTAATACTTAATTTGTATTACATTGATTTTGACGACTCTTTGATATTGCTCCACAATTTATAAACTAGTCACAAAACAAATCAATAACACATTGAACTTGTACATGGTATGGGCGGAAATTTTCACATTCATCAGGGTGAGCCACCATAGCTTAAAAAAAGGAATTATGTATGTTGAATGTTGTTGTGCAAGAAGTATGTAAGTGTTTGCATAGTATTATGTCAGCTCATGTAAGTAATGGAGAGCTCCTTGGCAAGAGGGTGAGCCACCCCGAGGCTCAGAGTGGCTGGGAAGTGATGGCTGGGAAACTGCGAAAACTTGTCAGGGCACACAATCATTTAATTAACCTGCAAGCGATATACGACACCATTGTAAAGAATGACAGTGCCGGGTTAGTTGAGGAAGGAACTTAACAACTCACTCGTCCTGCTCCAAATTGTCCGTCTGTTTGTTTGTTTATCTTGCTATTGATCGTCCTTTGATTCTTGTCGGTGCATCATCCCATACATCACAAGGATATGAAAGAAAAGTATCAGCTGTTTCCGAAAACACATGAGATGGTTTAGAACTGAAAGAAGCATATTTCTCTTGCCATATATCAAGGATTACTTTTCGGAATTGAAAAATGTCATCACTTTCATTTTCTAATTACAAAAAAATTCAACTGGTGAATAAGGACATAATTTTTATGATATACTCCTTTCTTTCTCCAAGCCTGTTGATAGTAGTGTTCCCTGCAATGCTCCCCCTTTTCTGCTATTCATCAACAATACTGTCAGAACAGCTCCATATCCTCTCCATGCTTGCCCTCATGATTGTCCGGTGGAAAACCATTCAGGAAGAATTAAAACAGTTCATGGAGGTCACGGATGGTCAAATTCTCTGTGCTGCTCTATCTATTTTTCTGAATGAGCCAATGTTATTCATAGTTTAAGGATTATTTCACTATTTCTTCGACATAGTCTTTTACACAACTGTGTAACCTCATGCCACGATGACGAGGCTGAGTGTCCGTCCCTGAGCGGGAAGCTGCCTTGTGGGTCATCTACACACACACACACACACACACACACACACACACGGTCTATGTAGTATAATGGCCTAGGCGTACGATGAAAAAAGACAACTAGTGTATGGATAATTACACTAAAGATAAATACACTAATAAAGTCATCAGTTCAGTGGATGTATAAAAAATGGGCATCTTCATACATGAAACAAAAGGTGAGTTTCTTGTCTTATCAAAGACACCAGTATCACATAGGCCGGGATAATTCCAAGGTCAGCCAGCAACCTATTATGATGCTATGCTGGGAAGTAATACACTGCAGTGTGCGAGGGCTAGCAGCGAGCGCGGGTTCACTATACCACTCCATACCCGTCAGTCAAGTAAGAATAATAGATATACTCGTTTCACTAATTTTCCTTAGATGTGTGACAGAAAAGGGATAACAGTGCGAAGGTGATGGTGATATGTATGTACGACTGCTGTTTTTATCAATCCTTCATTCAGGTCGTACAAGTGTACTCTTTCTTGACCGAGTATAAAATCTTAACTCACTCCCTTTTTCTGTCACAGCTCTTCTGACGCCAGACTTTACAGACATGTCTTTTGAGAAGCAGACCTCATCCTTGCTCTCACAGCGCGGTGCCCGAACTGCGGCTTGCAAGGATTTCCTCTATGACAAGATGGTGGAAATCTTTAGCAACATTTACCATCCCGAAAAAAACCCAAAGGTAAGATTTGCCGGTATTATTTAACCATGTTGCCTTTGGAACAGTGCATGGCAATCTTTACTTCCCTTTTATTCTGAGTATTTTCAGCCCGATATATGTGCCCCGGAAATTTATTATATCACCTATTATGATTTTCAGAATTTTATTGATATTAAATCGTCAATTGTCAACGAGGCTATAGGTTAGGTTAGGCTTGTTGAGACTTAGTTAGGTTTGATTTAGTTTGATTATGTTTAGTTTGGAGATACGTCGGCATGTAAGGAGAAAAATCAACATCAAGACATGGCAGTTTTAACAATAACTAGAACAACGACAGTAATGCAGTTTTCTATTTATTTATTTTTTTATTTATAGTAGTAAGAGCTAGCATTTGGCTTTATATTGGCTATATTTTAGCTATAGCTTCTGTTTTTAGGAAAGAGAACCACCACGAGACTCATGCTTAGCCTCTGTTCCTTAAAAAGAGAAGAAAAAGAGCAATAATGAATGAAGGCTGATTTCTGACGGAAGCGGTTAGCAGATTCATTAAAATTACACCGAATTCTTTGAGGAAAAAGAATCGCCTTCAATCTTGAGATGATAAATAAAGATTTACCGATTCACCTTTGTGCCATCATGTTTACGCATGTCTTACTCAACCACGGGACGGCAGTACAGGCTTGTCTATTTATGGATGTCTTTTAAGTTCAATTCTCCTTAATTTTGAACCACAGGGAATGGTAAATCTCGGAACAGCTGTCAACTCTCTGATGGAAGAGGAAGTTTGTCAGAGACTCAACAAGGGGGACGCTTTCCACATGATGGCCCACCACCTTCATTACGCCAACTTCACGGGGATTGATGAACTAAAGGAGACTTTGGCTGATTTCCTCAACAGACACTTCAAGCCTGTAGAGCCCATCACACCAGCGAAGGTAATTTGATTTATGTTTGATCTTGTTGACATGTACTTAAAAAGATAACAAGACGCTCTTCTCCACAGATATACTTTGTAAAAAGATAAAGATTCGAGTGTTTTTGTACATTTTCTCTATGGGTGGCAACTAGATAAGGAGATAGTGAAAATAATGGACACACACACACACACACACACACACACACACACATACACACACACACACACACACACAGCAGCAGCAGCAACATTTACCAGTTTTTTTATACGAAAGACTTTTCTTTGAATTCACCATATTTAGTGACTTACTGTTATGTACTGTATGTCCAATGTTAATGGCGAGACGTCTGCTGTCACTAGAACAATGAAAACATCTTTGAAAACGTCATATAGTTTCCACTAATGGTTATTCAAAGGAATTTAGATAAAACGCTGTCTTTTTGGAGAACACGACCCTTACCAGTTCAGTAAACCTCACGAAGTACATCCCCCCTACTAGATATCCACCATGTGTGGGGCTACGGGGTGTCTGGATGGTCTGGCCCACGTCCTCTGTGATTCTGAGGACGTTGTGCTCACACCTACACCTGTTTACGGTCGTATCCAAACCGACTTTCTTGATGTCGCCAACGTTAAGGTGGAGCCGCTGGAGCTGTTGGATGAGGTAAACATTGCTCTCGATTTCCTTATTACTGTTTTGTTTATACATACATACATACACATATACATATACCTTTCCATCTAAAATTTTAATAGGTTTCAGTAAGGTCATCAGTTTTCTTCCTAAATATCTTGATATATTGAATATTCAAATCCAAAATGTGTTTCCCTTTTATAGAATAAAATTATGCCTTCGCTGTGTCACAGGAGGACTCTGAGGGCAGAACGTTCAGTTTGCAGCCCGAAGCCCTGGAGAGGCGCCTCCAGGAACTGAGGGCACAGGGTCGTCGGGTTCGTGCCTTTCTCCTTGTCAATCCTCAGAACCCCCTCGGTGAGGTGTGCAGTCCCGCCCTCCTCACGCAGCTGCTGGGCGTATGTGCCAGGTGGGTGGCTTTCCAACCTTCTTCACCGCTTAGATATGAGTTTGTGGCAATAGGTCCACTCTGATTTGCAAATGTTTTATGTGTTAGATCTATAGACCTCTGGGTTGTGGGCCCAGTATGGTTCTATTGCACCACTCTGGTACAATCAGTTTTAATAGCCACCAAAAGTTTGAAATGTTTCAGTACAAAATTTCAAGTGTGTACGGTGTCAGTTTTTTAATGTTCATTTCATGTTTTCATAAAATTTCACAAAATTTCATTAGGGTTTGTTTCTGAAACGTTCATATCTAATTTTCAAGTTTTCCATAAAACTGCTTTTTTTTTTTTTTAATTTATTTTCTTCACAGATTAGAAAAATACCATTTATTTGGATCACACTTTCCCCATATGGCTGCTGTAAATCAAGTTTTCTGTCTTTCTACTTGGTATGCTGGGTAGCACAAAGAAGGGGTTGTAGAGTTTCATTTTCATAAATTCTGGAACTCCCTCCCTGCTTTTGTATATCCATCTTCCTATGACATGAACTTATTTAAGTAGGAGGTTTCAAAATAATCATCCCATTCCTTTGGTCGACTCTCTCAGACTTGCAAGGGAACTGGAAGCAAAGTGGGCCTTTTTTCTAATCCTCTCTGTTGCCCGTGGTCAGTTTTGTCCTCTCGCGTAATAATAATAATAATAAAAAGAAATGTATAGTAATTGTCTGAAGTACACATAGAGGTATAGGAATTTGTAAATATGATTTTAAGGTGTCTTTGCTGGACGACCGACAGCTTTTCACCTTTCCAGGAACGAGATCCACTTCATTGTAGACGAAATTTATGGTCTCTCGGTGCATGATGAAAACACCGAATTCCGAAGCGTTCTTAGCCTGGACCTGCCAGACCCCAAGCGCACCCACGTGATCTGGGCCATGAGCAAGGTGAGATAGTGACCTTCGGGAAGAGGATGATTCTTTGGTAAAAGCTTTGGAAAAATGCGAAGGAATTGGGGGCAATAAATAGAGGAAGTTCACAGATAGTCTAATTATTGGCTGAAACATTTTGCACAATATTGACACTTATGTAGGCAGCTGTACCTAACCATCTAGAGCCCAGAAATATAATGCCAAGTTTAAAATACAAACATTTTCATGCATCCCACAAATCAATAAATGGAACCACAATTACAATTTGCCCTGTCACCAAAAAAAAAAAAAAAAAAGAAAAAAAAAAAGAAAAAAGAAATAGAAAAAATAGGAAATATCTTTAAATACCCCAATGCCTCAATAACTCCTTCAGGAGCTTGTTAACAGCTGTCGAAATATAACGTTGAACGTTTGAGATGCTAAGCGTTACGTATTTGTGTAAGTGTGCTATGGATGGCGGAGTAATACTGTTTCAAAATGTGGACAGGATTTTGGACTGGCCGGGCTGCGGGTGGGTGTGATCCTGTCGCAATGCCCAGGTGTCCACGAGTTCTTCCATAACGCGTGTCTCTTCCGTACTATTCCATGGATCGTTCAGCATGCAGCTGCTGCACTACTCAAGGACAAAGGTAACACTTTCTTGCCTTCTGCACAAGTCACTCTTCCCTGAGAAGAGTCTTTCCTCGTAATGCGGTATCTATTTATTTATTTATGTATTTTTATCGCAGACATACAATATAACAGGTGTTATTTTAGTTAAGAAGGGGACCTCTTTCCTCATATATATATATATATATATATATATATATGAATATGTATAAATACAGTTTGGTGTGATGAATTTTATCTGCCCACCTATCGGAGACGCTTGGCCCGCAACTACCAGATGGCCACTAACCGACTGGAAGCGATGGGCGCCCGTGTTCGGCGAGGCTCGGCTGGACTCTTCATCTGGTTCAGCGTCAAGTCCTTCCTCTGTCCTGTGACGATGGAGGAGGAGAATGGTAAGCCATGAGACTGTTTTCAGCGTAAAACTATTAGAAGTCATTGTTTCCAGAAGATATGCCCAACACAGGTACAATACTAAAGTGGAAGTCAATGCTTAAGTTAAGATCACACTGGTTGATGACAGAAAACAACAATTGGGAAAGACCTGCAGAATAATGTTATGGTGTAAAAGAGTGTATTTGTTGAAGGAAAAAAATGTATTCATATTAATAGACGATAAGTATCACATAGGCAGAAGTAACTGCGTCAATTAGGTGACGCAAAATAGTACATGGAAAGATAATAATTACTTTACTTGAGGAGTCGAATGGAAACCAACAGAAACACATTTCCCTCTTGCTCGAAAAACTCATTTCGTAAACTTAAGTTCAGATATTCTACTCATTTGTGAAAATTGTGTTTCTCCTTCAGTCCTCCTGCAGGAAATAATGGACGGCGGACTCTACATCGTGCAGGGGAAGGTTCTCTACTGTACCTCTCCGGGATGGATGCGTCTTGTGTTCACCGTTACCGAGAAGGAACTTGACGAAGGTGAGGCCAACACTGATTTTAAGACACCTTTGTGTTGTAGTTCACATTGCCAAAACAGCTTAATGGAAGCGTTAGATTCCCGGCCAATGGGTAGAAACACTACTTTCTTCCTTGATGGGTTGTTGTTTAGAAAAATGTGGATTATTTGTGTTAATCTAAGAACCACAGGGAAGTGTGTGACTGTGTGTGTGTATTTACCTAGTTGTATTATACAGGGTTCGAGGGGGGCTCATAGTGTCCTGTCTCCATATCTCCATATATCCAACATTTCCTTGAATTTATGTATATTGGTTGCTATAACAACCTCCTCTTTTAAACCATTCTAAGTGTCCACAATGCTATGTGAACAACTGTACTTTTTTGTGTCCTTTAGACACCGACTCTTTCTGATCTTCCTTGTGTGTTTTCTCATCTGTCGTGTGTGTGTGTGTGTGTGTGTGTGTGTGTGTGTGTGTGTGTGTGTGTGTGTGTGTGTGTGTGTCAGAACTGTGATACCATGATGAAACAAAAGAAAAATAAATAAATAAAGCTGCGCGTGATATTGTAATTTTGAGAGATGGAAACATTAGTCTTAATTATCTCTATTCTCTTTATCGTTAACGTTTTCTCTCTGTGCTGTAAGTATTCGTAAGAATCATGATCAATGAGGTGAGGGTGTTTTCTTTTCAGTTTTAAATTGTATCATGTTCGCAGGACTCGACCGTCTGAGGGCAGTGCTGGCGGCCCGGAAGATAAAGCTGGCCATGAAGTTATCATAGTCAACTTCTTCCTTTACATTTCCTTCCCAGTGGAAAATAGATAATCTTTACTGTAACGTGTGGGTGTGTTTTCATATATATATATATATATATATATATATTATATATATATATATATATATATATATATATATATATATAATATATATATAACACACACACACACACACACACACACACACACACACACACACACATACACACAAGATATATAATAATAAGTACATTCAGTCTTTGGTCCCCCCCACAAAAAATAACAATAAAAAATGCAATTCGATATAGTCTCTTTCAATCAAATCGCTATTGGAGTGTACACACCTATGCCAGCATTTCCCCAATGCTGGAAACATTTGTGGAGTTATTTCTTTTTGTATGGTGGCCGGGGATGCTTTAGATATATATGTGTTGTTGAATTTTGCTTAAAATTCTCTGTTAACTCAAATCTTCTCCCTTTGAATGTATTTTGAGTTTTAGGAATTGCTAAAAGTCTCACTATGTCAAGTGTTGGGAGAAGGAAACCTGACGAACTAGTGGCGTGTGATGTTTGACAAGGAAAACTGAAAACAACCGTTTGGGCGGAATGAGCGTGTTTGTTGCCATGGTGGAACTGCCAGTTCTTCGCCTCACAGCTCCACAAAGTGACCGAACATAACAGACCACTCTTCCTTATCAGGCTTTCTTCTTAAATTGTACCCATTTGTAAATGAATGAATAATGAGAAAAAAAGAAAGAATAAGAAAAGAAAAGAAAACAACAACAGCTGAGACTCAAAGGGCAAAGAGGTGATGTAAAGGAGTTGAATATTTGAAGGATAAGTAAATGAGAATAGGTTTAAAATGTCAAAGTGGCCTCTACGCTTGTTATTGTGGAGTGATTCTTGGTCATATGCTTTTTCAGTTCTCTAATTATCAAGAGAGCAAGACTCGTGGGTACCTTATGGCAATTAGTCTGTGTTGCTCCTTTATACTGTATCATTTTATTTATTTTTTCATACTACAGCTCCATTGCTTTATATTCTAGCTAGTTTTCTTTAATCCGTAATCTCCTAAGTGTTGAGTGGTGTAGTTAAAATCAGATAACCTAAGATTCGAACATATGTAAGCGTTCGATACTGTTTCACATCGAACGAACCGAAATTGCGAAGAGCGTCACTCACTCAGTTGTTGTCTGTGCCCACGCCACCCACCTGCGCCGCTCTCCTGGCAGCTGAGGGCGCCAGTCTTCATCATGCGTACATTATACTGAGCCATGCATTCCAGGTAAACTGATGGTGATGTTGTACGTATGAATTATGTGATGTGTGAGATGTGAGGATAGAAGGAAGGAGTGTGGTAAATCCTGAAGGGGAACACAAGGAGAGAGTGTAGTAGTGTATCTACGACTCTGAGATTCTCAATCAAATCGTTTTTCGTATACATCTTCTTGACTACAAGTTACAAACACATTCGTATATTTGATGTAGGTATTATGTGACGTAGTTGTATTGTGTAAATGGGATACGATATTAGAGAGAGGCAGGGATTATAGTATATATATTATACATGTTGTGGTCTCCCTTTAAAGAATCAGTATAAAGTCAGAAAGGAAAACGAACAATTTCTTAGACATACTAAATTAAACCATAAAACTCTTGTTATAAATTGTAGTTCCCCAGACATTTCTTCACCGGCCTGATGGTCTAGGGGTATGATTCTCGCTTAGGGTGCGAGAGGTCCCGGGTTCAAATCCCGGTCAGGCCCACGAGTGCTAAGGTTTTAATTTGATATTGAATTGAAGTGAAGTCGTATAGTACTTAAACGTTTTCTGCCTTGAATGGTTGTTTATGTAGATTTTATGAGAAATAGATGCCGTAGTAAATAAAATGTGTATATTCATAGAAACCTGCAGAAGTGATGTGTGTAGTGCATTCCTGGATAGTGAGATGACGTGATAGTCGAGAAGACAACAAAACATTTTATTATTCAGTGCGAACATAATTTCTCAATAAATAGATTTAATGCTTAGGAGTCCAGCCTGTGATACTCTCATGACAAAAGAAATAGTGTGTAGCTTAAACAGACTCATCCACAGAGCGACATTTGTTCAGGATAGACAATGAGAAGCTTCTTTCCTGTGGTTACTCCTGCAGTTCCGCTCCGCTTTTAGTCACTGCCGCCAGCAGCAGCTCATAAACGCGCCGTCCCTGCGAGAGCCACACCGCCGCCGCTGGTCCCGTTAGCTGGCTTAAAGGGCGCGGCTTTTGACTGTTGGGGTCTCGGCGTCTCCCCATTTTACAGCAGCTGTGGCCAGGGCGTCCAGGACCTCCGTCAGGGGCTCCAGGGATCGGCTGTAGGGAGATAAAAGTAGTGTTGTCAGAAGGATAGAATAAAGAAGGATAGTATTTTGTGAGTAGTAGTAAGACAAATGAGTATAAAGATGGTAAGGAAAAACTTGGGCTGGGTCAGGGATACTTTTTACCCAGCCCAAGTTTTTCCTTACCATCTTTACACTCATAGTATTTTGTGTGAAGGTGAGAGAGAGCCTAGATTGCAGTTAGAATGGGGAGGATTTTATGGTGCGTGTTATCATAATGTAGACCTTGGCGGTCAACTTGAGTTTTAGGACTTTTCAGAAACGCCCAAATGTAGGGAAATTTAAGAGTTCCTGTTGGGATTTACTCATAGTTAGAATGAATTTTATTAGCGAAAGAGGATGATGGGATGGAAGATAAAGTATAGAAAAAAATGAGGATGATGATTTGAAGGTTCAGTAAAGTAACATAGCAGTAGTAATAGGAGGAGGAGGAGGAGGAGGAGGAGGAGGAGGAGGAGGAGGAGGAGGAGGAGGAGAAGGAAGATGCATAAAAGAAAAAAAGAAAAGGCAGAGATGCAGGAAGAGGAATGAACCACTATACTAACCTTCCACGGTAACTGTCAATGGGCTGCAGTGGGTCCTTTTCAAGCCAGGCGTTGGCAGCAGTGGCCACCCAACTCCTGCCATAGGGGGCGTAGGACTTGGTGAAGAAGTCGAGTAGGAACAGAACCGCCACCACTGCTAGGATGACGAGGCCGCCCGTCTTGAGGTCGAGGCCGGAGATCCAACTCCTGATGTCACTGGTGCGGAGGCTTTCCTGGAGGGTTTGCATGATGGGGGCGAGGGCGGAGCTGGTCATCTTTCTGTAGCGGCAGGAGAACACATTAGTTACTGTTCACGGTAGCTGGAGTAGAACTGTGTGTGTGTGTGTGTGTGTGTGTGTGTGTGTGTGTGTGTGTGTGTGTGTGTGTGAAGGTAGGAGATGGGGGGATATTGCAATAAACAGATATTTTGATAGTTGTTATCCACCGTCAATAAAAATTTCAAGTTTCTTCAAGTGCCAGCCAGTAATACTCGTCTGAGGTATCCATTGTTAGCACTGTAATGGCGTGATGTTGCATTGGCTCACCTTGTTGTAGTTGTGTATTGGGTTGGTTTGAGAGCAGGTTGTGATGTGGCCAAGCAAGGGCTGAGAACTGATGTGGAGGAAGGAAACACTGTCACTTTTATACGCTGCGAAAGGGAAAGTTCTGTTCTCCACGCCCCTTGACTCGCTGACGCTGCCTTATCCGGGATGCTTAAGCGTTCGTCCTCGTGGGGCAATTTCCAAATATTATTGAATGGGAAGAGAACTGTGTCGCTTGGGATTCTCTTCACGCAAGGCCCTATCTGACAAGATTTACATTCTGAGTGCAGTCTGGAATACCGTGCGGGGGAGTTCTATGACTTACAATTCGAGTCCCGCTGAGCACTGCCTGCCATGGCGTCGTGGTGCAATGCCGGCCGTATCATGAGGAGTGTTTCAGGATGACTGAGTGTTGAAGGTGGAGTAATAGAGTCAATGAATTGCAATGTTTGGGTATTGTTCGCTGCACATTTAGCAAAACGAGAGAAGGGATTTTTTTTGTTAGTTTTTTTTGCTTGAGACCACTACAGGAAGACTGGCAAATGCTATGCAGTTCCCTTTAATGTGATATGCCGAGTGACATATGATAAAAGTAGGGTATTATTCTTATATAAGGGACATCAGATATCAATTTGCTAAACCTTGGGAACCTTCAATTCCAAACAAATACTGCATTGTGTTCACAAGTACCATAATACAACTTAATGCCATTTTGTCTCGTATTGAATGAAGGAGCTGAAATTATTATCTTGCACACATGATTATTTTTTCATCATGACGAATTCATAGCAATACATACGCTATAACATGGCGTATGAAGAAGCTACATTGAAAGGGAATGTAACTTTTTACTTTTGGCCACAAAATTTTCAGTGCGAATCGTTGTTGTACTGAAATAAGTGTTCAATATTTTGTTATTTTGTAATTTTGTTTTTATTTCATTTATTTTTTCCTCCAAACATATTTTTTCCTGCAGCATTAACAGAGCGTGTTAAGGCAGGGTAAACAGTAAACAACACAACCACAGACAACGTACGTTACCCCATGTTACCCTGTCAACGTAATGGTCCTATTATAACCACGCTGTAGACACATGCATATTCACTATACCCGATTTTGCAATTTGTAAAAAAAACTTCCCCCGCCCCCCCCTTTTCTTTTAGTTATTCATAGTTTTCTTCAGCCCCATGACCAACACACACACACACACACACACACACACACACACACACACACACACACACACACACACACAACATTAACCTACCATAACCTACATTCCTCTAGATAGCACCAGGAAGTTTCGACCAGCCTATCTCTCTCCCTATCGCTTCCTTTCTATGACCACAAACCATGGGATACGCTTGCTCCCGGATCCTCTTCCAGCCGCGAGCAGACCATCGCGGAAGAAGTAAAAGTCCTGGATTCTCGGTAACTGAATGGTCGTGACGCCAGTGCGCGTAACTCGTAATGCTCCAGCTCTCGAGACTGAAAGTACTGAAAGAGGAGAAGCAGAAGGAGGAGGAGGAGAGGGAGGAGTAGAAGAAGAAAGTAGAAGCAGATTTCAAAGTATAGAGAGAAAAGGAAGATAACATAAAGGAGAAAGTAGGAAATGTTAGGCAACGGTGAAAGAGGAAGGGAATTTCAAAGTATAGGAAGAAAGGAAGAGGGCATAAAAGAGAAAGGAGGAAGTGATAGGTGGTGACGGAGGAGGAGGAGGATTTCGAGTTATAGAAAGAGAGAGAAGGGGACTCAAGCAGAGGAGAAATAAGGGAAGAGGACGTAAAGCAAGGAAGAGAAAAGGAAATAGAAGGCATAGAAAGAAAAGGAACATTGTGTAGAGGAGTAAAGATGAAAAAAAAAATGGTGCTAAAGGATGATGATGATGATAACGAGGACGATAATGATGAAGAGGAAGAATTCAAAGTACAAACATGGAAATGGAGTTTGGGAAAGAAAAAATAAATAAAGTACAGAGATTTGAAGAGAATGAAAACGAGATTTGAGTACGGAAACAAAAAAAAGAAACCGGAGGAGGATTAGGATTAGGAGGAGAGAAAAAAAAAAAAGAATAAGGAAGTAAAGAAGGAAGTGACACGGGTGGAGAAAATGGAGTACGAAAGATAGGGAAGAGGAGGAGGAGGAGGAGGAGGAGGAGGAGGAGGAGGAGGAGGAGGAGGAGGAAAATTAGAGGATACCTACACAATAAGGAAAGGGCGTTGCTGATAGGAGAGAGAGAGAGAGAGAGAGAGAGAGAGAGAGAGAGAGAGAGAGAGAGAGAGAGAGAGATTGATTATAGTAAAGACAAGGACAGACAGAAACCTGGTGACTTTCAAGCATTTCTCTGTTAGTTTGTCTTTCCCATGATCATGTACAGCTTTTGAAAGGATAATTCATGTACTAGTTTCTTGAATACATGTCTGTGTAGCTTGGCAATACTCAAATTAACCGTAAACCTTTATTCTTTCTTTATATCCATGAAAACTATTGGTCATAATCCTCTGAAAGTTAAAAAAAAGCCACAAACAAAAAGCGACTTTAAAAATGACTGGGTTAATCGATATACTAACATTCCATCACTTCCATCGTTGAAACAATGAAATAAAAGAATGATAAAAGAAAAATATATGATTCCTTGCGATCATTTTGTCACATTGCAACCTTCTTCACCCAAAAAGGACGATGCAACCTTCGTCACTCAATAAAACATCCTGTCCTATTTGAAGACCGTATAATTTTGATCCGTATAGGAAGTAGGGCAGAGTGAGGCTCGAGGCGCGTGTGTCTTGGGGGAGTACGCCGTCTGAGGAGGTCGCTGCAGGAGGCGTTGTCTCATTCTGATTCATACCTTTCACTCTCGCTCCAAGACAGGATATTACTGCACCACCTACACCCTCTTCCCTTCTCCTCCTCCTCCTCCTCCTCCTCCTCCTCCTCCTCCTCCTCCTCCTCCTTTCTTCTCTTCGTTACCCATTCACTCTTACACCTCGTCCTTCTTCCTTGTCAATTCCTCCTCCTCCTCCTCCTCCTCCTCCTCCTCCTCCTCCTCCTCCTCCTCCTCCTCCTCCTCCTCCTCCTCCTCCTCCTCCTCCTTTCTTCTCTTCGTTACCCATTCACCCTTACACTTCGTCCTTCCCTCTCGTCAACACCCCCCTCCTCCTCCTCCTCCTCCTCCTCCGCGTGTGTTCCCTTTCTCTCCTCCACTCCCTTCTTCCTCCTCCTTTCATCGCCGTGACCTTGGCCGATGAAAGTAACTCCAGCCGGAACTGAGGTGTGGGGGCAGAGAAGTTAAAAGAAGAGCAAACAACAACTGACCTTTTGGCCCTTACGAGAGTGTGTTATTAACGTTGCGAAGAGTAAGAAGAAGAGGAGGAGAAGAAAGACTATTAGGAGGAGGAGGAGGAGGAGGAGGAGGAGAAGGAGGGGGAGGAGGAAGATTGCTAATGTTTTTGTTATTTGGACATTATCAAGAGAACAACAACAACATCATCATCATCATCATCATCATCATCATCATCATCATCATCATCAGCAGCAGCAGCATCATTGTAGTTCTGAACGCGTTAGTAAGCCGATTATGTATGCTCACTATTCTTGTGCTCTGTTAGTTTGATCTATTGCAAAAAATCACTGCTGAAACACGCCTGTAATGCAATCAAAAGGGTGTTCACATAGACAAATTGGTTCCTGCACAGTATCATAAGGAAAAAAAACCCGAACTTACTTTTTCTTCTTGCATCACCACCACCACCACCACCACCACCACCACCATCACCACCACCACCACCACAGCCATCACTAGGGAGGAAATACTTCAGAGGACAATGATCTCTTCTTATCCTTCTCCCTCAACATTCAGTGACACAAATTTCCACCAGCGACACAGACACTAAAGATTAATTCCAGCATTTACATATAGATTACGAGAGGTTTATATGTGAGAGAGAGAGAGAGAGAGAGAGAGAGAGAGAGAGAGAGAGAGAGAGAGAGAGAGAGAGAGAGAGAGAGAGAGAGAGAGAGAGAGAGACAGAGACAGAGACAGAGACAGAGACAGAGAGAGAGAGAGAATGAATCATTACACATCTTTAATTCACCTCAAAAGACAAAATGGAATGGTAATAAATGTTTCGATTCCCTAATTCATATAGCTGATCCGAATCCAATGCTAAGTTACAGGTCACAAGAGTTTCGGGAAGTGAATTGTGTGTGTGTGTGTGTGTGTGTGTGTGTGTCGCAAGGTACCACTGAACACACCTGAGGAGACACGCTAGGGAGACACAATAGCGGGAGTGAGGTGTGATGGCACTCTGCAGGGCGGCACTGTCATTCTTTGCACTAATAAGTGTTCTTAGAGTAATAGAAATGTCCTCGACCCATGTGTGTGTGTGTGTGTGTGTGTGTGTGTGTGTGTGTGTGTGTGTGTGTGTGTGTGTAGTTATTGTCATCCCAGTAACTTGGGATGCGTAAAGTTATGTTATTGTAGACTAAGGCAGATTAAACAATGTAATTAAACCTAACCTAACCTAACCTAGCCTAACCTATCCTAACCTAACCTAACCTAACCTAACCTAACCTAACCTAACCTAGCCTAACCTAACCTATCATAACCTAACCTAACCTAACCTAACCTAACCCACGCCAGAATGCTTTGTTCAACGTATAACTGTTATTAATGAACTTTAATTTTTTTTTATAATTTTTTTTCGAAGTGAGCAAAATGCGGTAGGATGATAATGACAATGCGTATGCTAATGATTTTCACCATTATTATTCATTTCCCAAAACATGATTCACTAAGCCATTATTATTCATTACCCAAGCCACGAGACACAGTGAAGACCAGAGAGAGAGAGAGAGAGAGAGAGAGAGAGAGAGAGAGAGAGAGAGAGAGAGAGAGAGAGAGAGAGAGAGAGAGAGAGAGTCCCTTGAGAAATTAGATGATGTCTTTCTCTGAACTCTTCCTAACATTACTTTTCTTAACCTATTTCCGCTTCTATGTACTTTCTCTGGCGATACACGCACATATCCCATTTCACACACACACACACACACACACACACACACACACACACACACACACACACACACACACACACACACTCGGTAATGATAGCGGATAATGAGGATAATGACAAAACAGACTACAGGGAGAAGAACGGTTTCATGTTACGTGGCGTGGGTTTCCTTTCTCTTTTCTCCCGATCACAAGGCGAAGCTGTTGCTGTGTGTGTGTGTGTGTGTGTGTGTGTATGTGTGTGCATGTGCGTGTGCGTGTGCGTGTGTGTGTGTTATAGTTATTGTTGTTATTCTTGTTGTCGAGTTGAGAAAATTCTATGCTCAGTATTTTGTTTTGTTCTTATGTTAGGTATCTTCAGCTGCTTAAGATTATTTTGAGATCTTCGATAAAGTTGTATAATTTTCAATGGAGGAAAATAGTTAAAAGTCATATAAAAATCTATAACTTTATTTGTTAAGAAAATACACATGAGTTATAAGTATCACTGAGAATAAATACAGAAAGACTAAAAGTAAGGTAAATGTCTTGATGTGTTACCTTTGCCAGCAAAATAACGCTCACATCGAGAGAACATCACCTTTCTAGATGAGCGACAGACAGGTAAAGAGAGATCCTTTGATGCTGTTATAAAGCAGTCATTGAGACAAAGCTCCTGAGATGACCAGTATTATCATCTCCTTCATTCGTTAGTTGGAAAATTTTCAGCATTTTTGCTACCTAATATCGTATATAATATTTTATACTGGAACTGGCCTATTGAGTTCTTGCAATTTTTCTTACGTTCTTATCATTTGATTTTCTTTGTTTTGCAATAGAAATAAATGATGAGAATTTCGAACCAACTTAATTTAATCACAGGCGATGTGTCAATTATCATTACTGATTGGAGTTTGTAGAATGCCTCGTATGTATAAGATTTGTCCGCATTACTTCGTGTGGCACAAGAATAGAGTGAGGAGACAGTGTATGCATGAGCAGCAATGGGGGACAAATCCTTCATCTTTGTGCTGGTGTCGCTGCAGGACGGCACGGTGTTGGATCCTTAGAGGTCCTTACTCTTGCGGGTCTGTCCCACCTCGTTACCCTCCATCTTGTCATACTTGATGATGGCGTCGGCGATGGAGTCAAGAATCTGCGTCATGGAGTCCAGGTCACGCCTGCGGGGGACAGGGTAGAGGGTGGAGTGTGGCGGTGTTATGAATGAACAATCACGATCCGTGATTACTTAACAGTGAAATTTGTTGCTTGTCACGTGAAACGGGTCACTGAAGGCGACAAAAAGTGATATTCACGGTATTGGAGCAAACCTATAATGAAAAGCAATAGTACGGAGATAATGCCTTACTGTCTCCAGCCGTAATGAAAAACAATGGTATGAAGGTGATGTAACAATGTTGTCTGCTTCGTTGCACTAGACTACTTTAAAAAGTCATTATGGTTATTATATGAAAAGCTTCACTCGCATTTTTCATAGCAATCTCATGAATGACGAAACTGAATTGAAGAAAAGATGATAATAATAAGATGTAAAGAAATTTTGCTTCATAGAAATTTCTTGTCTTGATTTAAGTTGGAATTTCACTTATATCCTAACTGATGAGCAAAAGAAGAAGAAGGAGAGCAAAAGAAAGAACAAGAACAAGAAAAGAAGAAAAAGAATAAGAAGAAAGAATAGGAATGGGAATAAGAAGATGAAGAACAAAAAGAAGAAGAAAAGAAAAAAAAAGAAAAAGAGAAGAAGAAATAAACGATAATATGAAGTTACTCTAACAATGACTTATGCTTCATGACACTGAAATTCATTAGACACGTATATTTTCAAGAATAGTGTGATTGAGTCTTACCCGTTGCGGAGTCCTGAGGCAAGTCCCAGCTGGTCCCTCTGGTCCCACACCTTGGCAGCGCTGGTCACAAGACTGCGGCCATAGGAAGTGTAGCTGGAGGCGCTGCCGGTGTAGCCAGCATAGCCGTAGTGGATGAGGTCGAAGAGGAAGATGGCCCCGATCACTACCAGGGTGAGGAGGCCCACCGTCTTGATGTCGAAGGACTTGACAAGACTGGTGAGGTCAAAGCCGAGGGTACGAAGTGTGTTGTCCACCTGAGTCATGATGTCAGGGGTGGAGGTGGTGAAGATTGGGGAAGGCATCTGTGGGGTGGGAAGGCACATCATGAATTTTGTTTTTATCTTGTCTTTGTGGCTAAAACTAATATAAATCAGTATACTTTTCATACGTTTTTCTCTATTGAAGAGCCTCTCTAATATCCACTGGTAGAAAAAAGAAAGCGGAATTATTGCTATTCACTTAGTAATAGTGGTAAACATAACATCATGACTCATTGCACGAAAAAGGAGAATATAGTAAACTTTGTACGAAAGCAACTTCCCCCCCCAAAAAAAAAAAGTAATAGAGTGTGTTAAGACTTTGGAGGTGGATGGGTCTGTCTAAACTTTGCACATCGATCCCCATTCGTTACGCTACCAGTTTCGGCACGAACCTTGTGTCTTGGCAGGTGAGCGGCACCGGTAGGAAAGAGGAGAACACGTGGAGCTGTGTCTGGCGGGGTGGTGAATGGTGACTGGCTTGAGCCGTGACGGGCTTATATACTCGCGATGAAAGGCCACGAGACTCCAAACCCAAGCCTCCATATGACCCAAAGACGCCATGGCTCCCGGATGTGATGGTGCCGGAGCCTGAGGGTGCGGTGAGGTAACAGGGGCAGGCAGACTGTAAATAGTAACCGTTTGACCTCACGTGGACGCAGTTGTAGCTTTTGTCTTAACAGTGTTGCTAGAGAGAGAGAGAGAGAGAGAGAGAGAGAGAGAGAGAGAGAGAGAGAGAGAGAGAGAGAGAGAGAGAGAGATTTATCGCCACTTGTGAAAAATGTTGAGCAGAATAAGATCCCAGTTTTCATACACTGCAGCTGTTATTCTTCTATTATTTCTTAAAGATTCGTGGAGATAAAAGGAAAAACACGAAGTTCTTAGAATTATGCTTCACTTCTTTTATTGTGGAGGGTTACTAAGGCTTGGTTTCTTCCAGTCGTGGGTAATCTTCTTAGTCATTAAAAGGAATATGCATGTTTTTTAAGAGTTTCAGTTTTCATTTAAGTAAAGAGATTATTATAACATCTACTAGCCGTATCTGTGTATAAAAATAGTGACATTAATAGTGTATTCCCTTTTCTGAATGTGATGCGGTTATTAATATAGACAGAAACGGCAGTCTTAGTGTGTGTGTGTGTGTGTGTGTGTGTGTGTGTGTGTGTGTGTGTGTGTGTGTGTGTGTGTGTGTGTGTGTGTGTGTGTGTGCGCGCGCGCGTGTGTGAGAAAGTTAATTTCGCCTTTGTGCATCTATCATTGTCTCTCGTTCTTTATGTCCCTTCCTTCACACACACACACACACACACACACACACACACACACACACACACACACACACACACACACACACACACTCTCCCTCTCTCTCTCTCTCTCTCTCTGTGTGTGTGTGTGTGTGTGTGTGTATTACTTAAGACAAATATTCACATTCCTACAAGACACATCACACAGGAAAGAAAGCTCTCCTACAGGTGGCCTCAATATCTTGTCTTTGAATATACCCTAATACAGATTTGCATATATCCTCTGATCAACAACTTTCATATTCTACGGACAAAACAACAACAACAGTCAATTCAAACTTCAACATTAATTTTCTGTCTATTTTTCTTTCTTATATGTTGTTTGTTTGAAGTACGGAGGGATGTAATACAATTGTACATGAGATCATTATTTCCACCAGGGGCGAGGGGGCAAAGAATGTGAATATTGCGGGCATAAGTGTACTGTGTTTTGGCAGAGTAACATCACATTGAATTGACCCTTGGTATATACCAAAAAATTTCCTTTACTAAACGAAGCGTAAGAAAGCGAGCGTACGTGGAAAGAACTACTAACAACTTTCCTAATTCCACAGAAAAAAACCCCATTGACAACAACAGTCGAAAGAAACTTCAACATTCACTTTCTGTGTCTATTTTTACTCCTTTTATGTTGTCTGTTTGAAGGACGCCATGCAAAGAAGGTATGCAGTACGACTATCCCTTTCCACTAGGGGCGATGAGGCAAAGAATGTAAATATTACGTGCAAATGTATAGCGTTTTGTCACAGTAACATCACATTGCATTGTCACCTTAATATGTAGACAAAATTTTCCTGTATGAAACGAAGCGCAAGATAGCGAAAGTACGTGTAGGGAAGAACTAGTGAGTCTCGTACTGCCTCTCGGTGCCTCGTGTAAGGAGTGACGTGACACACACCTTGAATCAGGGCGTGAGCAGGATTTACTCGTAGCTTTCCCTCGTGACGCAAGGAGCCCCGTCACTGCCACCGTCAACGTCACCCAGCGCGTACCTTCTTGTTGTGACTGGAGCACTAAGTAAAGGAAAGGCTTGGATGTTCTGGCTAAGATTGGGATGTAAGGGTGCTTAGATCTTGGGCCTTCTTGTATGCTGCTTGTGTGTGATTTATTCATTGGTATATTGAAAAAAGACAAAAAGTAGATTAATTAAAAAGACAAGAATGAGATATCAAGTGCAGTAAAACATCAAGTAGAAACAAATTTTAAAACGTACTAAGAATTGCTGATAAAGGCTGAAAATTTCTTCTATTTGCCTATTCCTTTTTAAGTTAAGTTTAACGTGTTTGTGTCCTTATGTATAGAAAATCATATGAAATGGTAATCTGCGTGTAGTTGTGCAGCTTTTTTATATTTTTCATTCATTACCTTCTTTTTCATATTTTCCCCTTGAATTCACATTTAGTCTTACTTTTTAGTTTTGCAGAATTAATTATGTCATGCTTTCGTGACTTCTTTATGCATATTTTGTTTGTATTTTGATTATATTTCGTAATTCATCTTATTATAAACTTTTCTTTTATTTCCAGGAAAATGTATTTATTCTTCTTTATAACATAGGTTGTTAGAAATATATGGCTTGGATTTCGTGGCTTTCCATATGTATTTTGCCTACATACATTTTTGCTATTTGTCACATCGGGAGCTTCTTTACCCCTTGTTACATGGCCGCGTCTATTCCTATCCTGACGGGTCCTAGGGAACTCCAAAGAATATTTTGCGTAGTGGGAATTGGAGCGGGGCCAGTGAGAGGAAGAGAGGATCCAGAAAAGGGAGGGTGCAGAGAGGGAGAGGGAGTGGGAGAGGGAGAGGGAGTAGCGCTCAGATGGGAATCCCTGAAGAGAAAGTAAAAGTGACTGGAGGTGGAGTATCCATGCTCTCCTCCCTCCTGCCACTCTCTCTTTCTTTCTCCTCTTCCATTTTTCGTTTACTCTCCCTCCCTCCTTCCTTTCCTGCAGTCTTACCCCCTCCCCGGCCAGCCTCGTCCCGCCTTTGTTCACTCGTCCGCATTCGCAAAAACTCACAAGCAATATTTCGTTAAACTTTCAATTTTCGTTTTATCTTCCGTTGTTTTGTGTTCACGTAGCCGTCACAGAATACGTTATTTCAAATTTTCGTTTCTAGTTTTTACTCTTCGTCCAAGTTTGTGATGCAAAATACTTTCACTTTCTTTGTAGTTCGTAATGTTTAGTTTTCAGGTTCATTATTGCGTAAGTCTTTAGGGTTTGTTTACTTTTTTGGTATCTTACGCTCAAATTTCCACCACAGAAGATGGTTCAAGTTTCGATTGTCTAGTGGGAATTTGTGTGCAGTTTGCGTGCTGGTGTGTAGTGTTTTGCATTTGTTTTGTACCTTTCTCATCGGTCCTTCTTCTTCTTCTTCTTCTTCTTCTTCTTCTTCTTCTTCTTCTTCTTCTTATCATCATCATCATCATCATCATCATCATCATCATCATCATCATCATCATCATCATCATCATCATCATCATCATCATCATCATCATCATCATTGCTTTGATATTTTACTTTACACGGTCAATACAGTCTCTTTCTTCACGGCTCTCTTTTCTTCTGCAGGTTTGTCTCAACGGGCGCCTTACGTGTGACACAACGACTCAACCAAGGCCACGGTGGTTCATCTCCTTGGAAATGTAGGTGAGAGAAACGTCAATGTGCTGGTAGTTGTCTCCTTTTCCTCTCTCCCTCGTTTGGATTTTCCTTTTATTTGTTCACGGATTGTGTTTATTCATTAATTTATTCCTTGATATTAGGATACATTTGTGTGATTTTGCTGGTGATGATCTTCTGTTGTTTTTGGTCTATTTTTTTGTGGTATTATTATTATTATTATTATTATTATTATTATTATTATTATTATTATTATTATTATTATTATTATTATTATTATTACTATTATTATCATTTGTTGTTGTTGTTGTTGTTGTTGTTTGCTACTGGTGTTCCTGTTACACACACACACACACACACACACACACACAGTACATGATCATTGTTAAGGTAATTATTCTGCAACTCACTCTCACTAGTTTTGTTGTGTGTGTGTGTGTGTGTGTGTGTGTGTCTGTGTGTGTGTGTGTGTGTGTGTGTGTGTGTGTGTGGTGATGTAATGACCGGAAGCAGGGGAATCACCACACGCGACCGTAAACTTGCGGATTTGAAAGGAGGATGTGAATGTCAACTTGCTCCGAACTCCCCCACCTCTCTCTCTCTCTCTCTCTCTCTCTCTCTCTCTCTCTCTCTCTCTCTCTCTCTCTCTCTCTGTTTCCGTTAGCGAGGAGCCATGCGCCGTTCTTCTAAGAGTGAAAGTGGCGTCTGTGTTGTATTAGTCAGCACAAGTAATCCCGTTCGCTAACGCCGCTGATTCATGTGGAGGAAAGTTCTCCGAAGCAGCAGAGTCTGTGTTGTTCAGTTATTCGTGGATCTCTGAAGTTGTATTCGTTGTGATGTGCTTAGGGTGGCTCTCTCGCTCGCTTTCTGTACTTCACCTCCACTATTTGAAAAGGCTTTATTTGAATTTACGCGAGTTTTTTTTTTTTTACCGTGTTTTTACGGTTGTAGAGGTAGATTGACAAGATTTCTGCGTTATTATCTGGAGGAACACTCTTGAAAACTCCGCTAATCATCTCTGTGGCTTTTGTAAATAGTCGCAGTGAGAGAAAGCAGTGTTTCTGAATGCGGATCCTTTTCCCTCCTCTCTCTCCAATTTCCTTGTGGTCATTTTATTATTATTTCTTCATCAGGTCAGTGATTCCTAGTCTTCCTCAGTAGTCTTGATAAATGACACAACATTTATACGGTACAGGAGGAAAGTACGTATTTGTATTGGTCTGGTACTATGAATGATTCAAACATCTTACTGGTCATCATTACTTGTTAGATTTTCCTTGGTAACAACAGCCTAGCCTAGTCAGTCCTTGGAATGGTCACGTGTAGAAATTAGTAGTATCTGGCATCGTTAGCTCAGCGTTTCCAGATATATTCATTCATATTCCATTACTATTTGTCCTGCGTCATTGGAGAAGGCCTACATATCACTTAAAACTGTGATACCGAATTACCGTTTAGGGAAGTACGATATATTTGTCAAGATGAGTGGTGCCTGTGTGTCTGTGTCGTGACGTAAGGGAGAGGCGCGCCCACATACCAGCAAGTCTTAGCAAGTTAGCAGTTGTAGTGTTTCGTGTTTGTGGAAGTGATGAAGGCAAGCATGGTGAGTATTGTCAGCATTCAGCATTCATGGAGGCTGTATGAAGTTGTCTCATCCTTCAGGAGTGTGGATAGTAACTGTACAGCCTAATGTGGTGTTAATTTTAAGGTGTTATAACCTGGAACACATCACCGTTCGATAGCAGCAGCACAAGAGGCCGGTGTGCCTGCACTCTCTGTTGACTAGTGAAAGAAAATGGATGCAGCAGTAATTGGATTGGGTAACTCCACTATTCTAACAATCTATTCATGATAATTTCAACACTGTCTTGAATGGTTTTAGCCTGCTGTAGTAGAAATGATTGGGGTTATAAAAAGGATATGATTCAGGTAACAACTTAAAGAGGATTTTATTTCGTCAATAACACACACACACACACACACACACACGTCTCAGTGGTAAAGGGATCGAGTTTGGGTTGCTGGTATAGGTTCGAACTCTACCAGCGGTTAAAACTGATAGGTTCGAAGGTAATTCTTTTCATATAGTATATAATTATTTGAACATTGTGTTGGCAATGGATTTTCTTTTGCGGTTAAAAGGTAGTAGGTATTTCCTGTGTTTATTATTTCATAGATGCGAAAGTATTAGTGATTTATATCCTCTCTGGGACACCAAATTCAATCAGCTGAGGAATCCCAATGATAAGTGACGTACAGACTTCTTCATTTTACTTGAACATCATACACAATCAGAATTGATAAGATAGACAATCAGTAATCTATCTATCTATTCATTTTTTCATGTGTTTGCTGTTACTGGTAGTTAACAAATGGCTACTCAGCTACAGTACATTGGTTGTGGAGATTGATCAAAACAGCTTTCTTGTAATTGTTTGATGTGATGTAATGTGCTATCGAGAGAGAGAGAGAGAGAGAGAGAGAGAGAGAGAGAGAGAGAGAGAGAGAGAGAGAGAGAGAGAGAGAGAGAGAGAGAGAGAGAGAGAGAGAGAGAGAGAGAGAGAGAGAGAGAGAGAGAGAGAGAGAGAGAATCATTATCAATAACATTAAAAACAACAACGATGCTAATGACCATAATGACTACGACAACAAGGATAACACTTCATCAAATGGAGGTGTATGAATCAATAGCTAGAAGAAAATAAAGGAGGAAAGTATTTGGCTGTTCGCGTAAATAAAGAGTTCACACCGCATAACCACAACAAGCTACGATATTCAAGCTTTCCTCTCCTTGCTCACTACTCAGGAGTCAACTGAAGGTGCAGCAGCGGCCAAGGGACAGAAATGGCTCCGACCTGCCACGGACAAGGAGGAGTACTTTGAAATAGGTCACCGAGACAACTACGGCCAGGCTCTCTTCGGTATTGAGCTGACCTCCTCCAGGCCACTCGGGGAGGACTTAGTAAGACGTGCTCTGCTACATCTTTACTGGTAAGTTATTGAATGTAATCTTTAATGTATTATTGTAAAGGACAAACTGTCTTGGCTTCGTATTCTACAGTAGAAATATTGTCTAGTATTTTCATTATCAAAGCACAGGTTTTTTTCGTCTGTACGTCACAGATATGTTTGTGTTTGAGGTGTTGATTCAAATAATCTTGCTCTCCTACTGGCCACGATAAAGATGGCCCATAAACATTGCCGTAACGTTACATATCTTGAAATCATATCCTTTGTATATTTGCCAGAAATCATGACATTTTCTTTTTATATTTGATTTTCATAAGTTTTGTTGTATTATCATATTACATAGCTTTGATGGAATTCCTCCTATCTTTCTCCGTACTTGTGCTTCACCTCAACATATTTTTCTGTCTTGTTGGAAGTTGGCTTATATTCAGCCATTTCATAAGAAGGGTGATTCATCTATTAATTATAGGAGGCACAATACTGTTTTAATCCTTTTCCATGGTCTTGGTCATTATTCTCATGAAAAATTAACAGACAGACAGATAGAGAGACACAGACACAGACAAACAGACACACACACACACACACACACACACACACACACTCCATGCAGTGAAAAGTGGACTTGTCTAATTTTTCTCCTTCATCGGATGGTTCCGTCGTGCCTTCCTCCTGGTGGCGGTGCGTCCGGTGCACAGGAAGGTGCCCGTGCTGCGGCTGTGCCTGGGGCGGCGAGATGGGGGGAGGCTGTGGCTGCGGGAGATGGACAGCTGCGTTCTGGACTTCAAGGTGAGTGAGACACTTTAACTTTCCATCCAGTTGTAGAATGGGAAAAGTTGGGAGACGTTTGTATACTCAGTTATTTAGAGTTGCGAGAAGGGTCCAAACACGTATTGTACTCGTATATAGTTTTTTGAGGATATTCTTTTTAGGGAGGGCCTTATATCATGATTTGGCTGATTGCATACTCCACTCACTCAATCACTCGTGGCAAATCTTATACCTCCTTATCTAATTTATTCTTTCATTACTTTCATTGTTTTATATTATTCAGCTGATATCAATGTAATACTGGTACATTAACATCTAAAACAGTCTTGGTGCCACTTAAACAATGGTCGGCTTGGTGCATGAACACATAGAGCTACTAATGCATTACGTGAAAGAACTGTTTTGTCTGACTATAGATTCCTTTCACATCATGACTTACTGATGAATTACATGGTGACGAATGCATTGCACAGATACATAGAAAAAAACTTCACAAAACAATGAGGTGAGATAGAAAACGCTGTCTTCTATAGATCCAGCATGAGATCTATATTACAGAGAGCAATAGTTGATTAAGGAATGTTTTAACAGAAGGTGAACACTTTTCGCTTCACCTTGGCGTATGCCTGTTTGCAGGTAGTGAAGGACGGGGTGGAGGGGGAGGAGCAACAGAAATTGATAGAGCACACCTTCAACACTGCCGAGGGTCCCATGTGGTGTGCCAGGTTCCTGCCTACGGTGGGAGGCCATGGAGGTGCGTTGCTGCTGTGCGTCCACCACACGGCAACTGACGGCCTCACGAACCTCAAAATCTGCCACTTTCTGCATACCATTCTGGATGACTTGACTGCCGAGCGGTTTGTTGATGATGCGGAACAACTTGGTGACCACGTGGCGGACGAGGAGGCGCAGATACTGTACGAGAGGGAGAGGCAACGGCTCTTACAAGACCCAGAACTGTACAAGAAACGCAAAGAGGAATTAATGGCGGCAACCAAAATCCCTCCTCCTATTTTGTCTGTTCTTTCTTTCCCTAGAAATGAAGTTGCTACAACACGCTCAGTTAAGCTGGTTTTGGACGAACTCACGACGCAGGCCTTCCGTCAAATATGCAAGAGCAAGGGTGTCAGTTTGCACAGTACCCTGACCGGTGTGGTGAATGTTGCTATGCTGCGTATCCTCGAAGCTCTGCCCAACGCACCGCCAGAACATAATTTTGTTTGCAGTCACGACATAAATTTAAGGCGTTACTATGAGGGTGACACGTCTCGCATCCTTGGAGTGCACATTGCAACATTCTCCTATAAGATGTCCCTCATAACTCCCAATGACGTAATGGATAAGTTCTGGTCTTACGTTCAGGAGTTCAATGGAAGATTGCATGGAGATCTAAAGGACAGGGCGCCGCTGCAGGCAGTTGCCCTCAGACTCATGGAACGATCCAAAGACGATAACTTCAAGGAATGCTTCAGTAAAACAGCTGTCCCCGAGTACTGCTATGCAATATCTAACATTGGTGACGTGACCAATACGCTGCCAGGCAATGGTGACTTCGTGCAGGTTGCCAATCTAACATGGTGTGCGTCACTTCGAAGGTTGGTTAGCCTCATGTGCTTCAATGTTCACACTTTCCGAGGTAAACTGAACATCAACCTCGCTTACTCGACACACTTCATGGGACGCGACACAGCACAGCAGATAGTCAACAATATGCATGATGCCATTACGAGTCTGTCAACGAAAGGTCACGGGGGTAGGGAGTAGTGGGATGTGTAGGAGGGACGCGAGGTCACCTTTATAAGTCGACTTTCTTGTGCTACTAACGATTTCTATTATGGTTTGTGGTGTAGTAATTTTTGGATGGATTCTACTGTCTTTCGTTATAATTTTTGTTATGTTTGCAACAACAACAATTACAACTACAATTACAACAGAAACAGTAACCACCACCACCACTCCTCCCTCCTCTTCCTCCTCGCCCTCCTCCTCCTCCTCCTCCTCCTCCTCCTCCTCCTCCTCCTCCTCCTCGTCCTCGTCCTCCTCGTCCTCGTCCTCCTCGTCCTCCTCCTCCTCCTCCTCCTCCTCCTCCTCCTCCTCCTCCTCCTCCTCGTCCTTCTCGTCCTCCTCCTCCTCCTCCTCCTCGTCCTCCTCCTCCTCCTCCTACAACACTGCCAAAATAAACAAAATTCTACTCTAAGAATTTAAGGGAAGGCATTGTTCTTTTCAGAGTAGCATGAAAGCCACTCGCAGTTACGTTTTCGAAAACTTCCTTATGTAAAGAAGAAACACAATTATTAATGAATTATTTAGGTTGAGGCATTATTGATCATTATTCTAAGTCGTAAGAAATTTGATGCACATATGTTTGTATATATGAAACATGAACTCTCCAGCTTTCATCAAGATACAGTAAATATTCCGGGATACGAAAGAAAGAAAAGTCACACAAAAATAACAAAATATATGACAGACACCTTTTTTTTTGTACCTTTTCAATAATCAAACATGTCTGTCTGGAAACATACAAAAATGAAACAAACTTGCATGAATACGGTGGAAACATGTATCTTCATTTCGATGCTACAAGATTTTAGTTTCCTCTTTCCAAATACGAAAAAAATAAAAAATAATAAAAATAGATACTAAACATACTCACGGCGGTGTTTGTTCTTCATTAATGCAGGCTGATGATTTTATGTTTGGCCATATGTGAATTTTTAGTCCCGAGTAATGAAACCCATTTGCGTGCATCCGAAAAGTGTGTAGCTTAATTACTGCCTTTCTTCTTGACGTGAATTATGTCACTTGCTTCTCGGCGGCGGAGGGAAGAGAAGAGCACCACCTTGCTTCATATTATGCAACGTTGATGCTTCATGGCTCAAATTTCAGCCTTTTGTTCCACCAAGTTCTGCCACACCCCTGTTTGCTAGCTTTATTTAACAACAGCCCCCTCCTTATCCAAGGTTATACTCTTTATGTTCAAATTACTCGCCCAATGTGACTATATTATTGAGAGCTGGAACTCAGTTTTTAGATGTTTCTTGGTACAATAAAAGTAATTGATTTATACTTTCTTTCTTCATCCTTCGCCATTTACAATTGAGTTCACAACCAATTTTTTTTATATTTTCTCTGCCAACAGATACCACGAAGTTCCTCTGGCAGGTGACCCAAGCCGTGCCGCGTACCTGAGCTGTGCCTGAGTGGTGTGACAAAAACCCTGCCGCCCACCTCGTCCAGAACTCCAGGTAAGGGAAGGTAGATGATGCACCCATGAAGGCTCCTTTTCCTCGTCTTGTGTTATTGTCTTTTCTTTCACATCTATAATCCTTTTTTCTGGTGTTTTATTTATTTATTTTCCTGTGAAACTGCCTTGTGCATGAGTGGATGTTCCCGCGTTATATAAGGCCACGTAATGCTGCAAGCGTAACCTTTGTACAACCACGAGATCAACAAACTTCTCAGATCTGAAAGGAGGATGTGAGAGAGGTCTTTTCTCTTACCATTTTTTTCCTACCTCTCTACCTCTCACCTTTCTCCTTGCCTTTCTCTCTCACTCTCTCCTCTCCTCTTACGTTGTCGAGTCTTCCCTTCACCTTCCTCATCTCACAGCCACAACAATCCTCCTCCTCCTCCTCCTCCTCCTCCTCCTCCTCCTCCTCTTCTTTCCTCTCATTGCCTCTGGTGAAGTCATCCTCCTTTCATAAGAGAGTGAAAGTTGTGTCTCAGCATTACGGCGAAAGCAATTTCCTCTCAAGATAGGAAAGTAAAAAAGTAAAAGATAAGGAAGTAAAGAAAATACGTGGAAAAGTAATACAGGGAGAAAGTACTGATCGCTCGGTTGGTATTGTTGCCGTCAGGAAAATAAGTCAACTGAAGAAACGTTTTTATTTCATGGTTATATATTGCTTTCTTGCGTAAGATTGTTGTGGTGGTTGAAATATAATTCTCTCTCTCTCTCTCTCTCTCTCTCTCTCTCTCTCTCT
>CM035183.1:12115579-12125579 GCA_020233015.1 Callinectes sapidus
GAGAGAGAGAGAGAGAGAGAGAGAGAGAGAGAGAGAGAGAGAGAGAGAGAGAATACAAGATAACATGAGAGATAAGCTCGAAATAGTGATGAAAGAAGTGAGGAGGAGAGAAGACCAGTAAGGAAGAGACACTCACCGAGACAAGGGTTTTCGTTGACAAGGGAGTAAAGATGCCCACACCGCTTGTCCTTGATGTCGGGACAGATGCAACCCAGTAAAGGCGTCTCTCGGAGCTTCAACCACGAAGTGAGGCAATTCTCTCTGTAGGGAGAAGCAGGGGAAGGCCACAAGCAGCATTACAAGGTCCCAGACGGAGGAAACGAGAATAGACGATTGTAAACATGATCAAAGCTCTCTCTTAAAATAGTTTTCCGGTCATATCAAACTTCAGGTATTTCGGGAAGGGAGGGGAAAAAAATATTACCATCACTCGGTTGAGGAAGAATACGAGTGACAATATTTCAACTTGACACAATTTTCCTTCGCGTGACTATTCCCGCTTCAAAACTGACACTGACTTGTTTCCCTCTTCCCCATTGAACATCCTGGGTACGTCTGTTACTAATAATCTAAACTGGAAACCTCACATGTCATCTCCAGCTAATACAGTTTCTATGAAGTAAGGTGTTCATTCTAAGTCGTCAGTCACCCCTTTTAAATTTCTCTCGTCGTGAAGTTGAATTATCAGTTACAGTTGTCAGAGTGTAGTACGAGATATCAAGTCATTATTTGTACATGTGAAGGAACAAACGACTTAACCATCCTTACTTTCCTTCCTTTCTGGCACTTTCTTTACTATCTCTCCCCATTACACGCTCTTCAGCACTCTCCACCTCCTTCCCTTCCACGCCTCATTTATCTTCCATACATTTCCCTTTCCTCCTGGCGGCACAAATCCCTTCACTCCCTTCCTGCCCCGAACTTAATTCAAACTTTCAGTCCATCTCACGCCATTCGAATACAAAAACGCCTTACTGCTAGATAGTGTTTTCCATCCAAAGTAAAATGTTCTTTCGCGTCTAAGAATTAATTAAACCATTGATTCTATACTACATGGTCTGGCCAATGTCACCATAAAAACGTTGAGGAAAAGGTCCTATTAAATGTACACTGTAAATGTTCAATTATATTACAGCCTAAAGTTTTTCTCAGGTCAATGATCACCGGCTATTCACAGTACGCTCATCAGGAAGAAAAATAAGCATCGTAACTGAACATCATCCTAATATCTCTTAAGTAATACGTAATCTTATCCCATCATTCTGTGATATCTTAAGGGGAAATTGTCGCTGGTAATTGAACAAAAAATATGTATGTTGTATAGTAGAAAAAAAAAAACTTTCTATGGATATAAAGAAGGTAAGGGAAGAATTGGAAGTGAATTTCGTCTTTCATAGATTATATACTTAGACTTAGACTCAAGTATATGAAAAAAGTTGCAAATGAATGAATGAATGAATGAATAAGAAAACAGATAAATAGTGTCTTAAAAGTTATATTAATGGGAAAAAAAGAAAGTCTAGAGTTGAGGCAAAAGTAACTCTGAGTTCACTTGGTCACCGTTAGGAATTAAGGTGTGAGGGTGAGAGAGAGAGAGAGAGGCGCCGCAAGGTATGGAGTCTCACCTGTCTGGGTTCCGGCAGCGGCCATCGCGGTACTTGCAGGTGGTGCGGAACATGTCAAGCTGCTGCTGACACCACGGCCTCTCACGGCAGATGTCCGAGGCGACGTGACAGGTTGGGATGTACTGCAGCGGGTGTAAATCCACCTCTGAGGCGCCGCGCAGTCCCGTGAGAGTGTGGTGGGAGAAGGGAAGGGAGAGGGAGGGGGGAAAAACTTGAATATTTCACGTTCAATATGATTACTCTGGTTAATCCTTGAAATATGAATTGCACCTCATTGGATTACAACAGCACGTGGCAGCGATGTTTTATGGCTGTGATTTAATAATGTAGGATAAATATAATTGTTCCAAGCTTATCTTAATTAATTTCTGGGGAATGTTATTACTGTTACCCTTATTAATATCATCCGTTTCTATGTCGATTACGTTTCATTAGTTCTATTGCATTGATGGACAAGTGCGTAGAATCACAGGGAACAGACTACACCATGAAAAACAACAACAACAATAGCATGGCCTTAGCAGTTTCTTTACCTGGTTAGGGTCAATATAAACACTTGCCACAAACAGATGTCGCTTAGTCTTAGTGAACGGTCAAACAACAATAACTGTAACAATAACAACCCTCGCCACAAAACAAGGTGCTGCTGATCACTCCATCCCTCACTGCCTACTTCGTTGTCGTGCATTATTACTCACAATAATCTCATCAATCGTCATCTTTTTATTCGACTTTTTAAAGCTTCGATCTAATATTTTCACGTTTCCTTCTAATCCTTGACTCATTTGCAGGAAAAAAAAAACCTAAATAGATGAATAAAAAAAATCAACCAAAATAATTCTCAGAGGCGTTCAAAAGACTGTCAACACTCTAACCGGCGCAGTGGCCCGGCGTGCCCTCACTTTGTGTTTGGTCAGTGTGTCTCCAGTCACGCAACATAAAATTCAATAGATGTGAAGCAAAATGAATCAGTTACACACTCAATACTGCCCATCACAACCCGCAGCGTGAAGAACACAACAGAGTAAACAAGGTCCGCGTGTAGACATCACCTTCAGAAAAAAAAAAGAAAAAACTATATAGAAAAGGAAGAAAAAGGAGCTTATTACCGGTCACTACAGCAGTCATTGATATAGCTGCCTGTAAGCTGATTGAATATTGAAGGATGGGCGAGACTCACCTTTCCTGCTGATGAAGACGCAGGGGTGATCGAAGAGAAGGTCCCTGAAGGCGTTGCACTGCGGGTCGAGGCGCGGCTCCCGACACAAGCATGTGGGTTGGAACCACGAAAACTGAACCAGAGTCTTGAGCGCCGCCTGACACCTGGACACCGTCACCGTAGAGCACGCCACTGTGGAGGAAGAGGAGGAGGAGGAGAGGGCGTGAGGGGTGACAGGGAGTGTATAAAGCAGAGGAATAAACTGTGAAAAGTAGTCATGGAGTGGTAGAAGAAGAATAGACTTTAAGGGAGCGATAGAGTGAGTGAGAGTGCAGGAATAGACTGCGAGGGGACGAAGGGAATGTGGATGAAATAGGAGAGAGGGAGCGCGTGGTGGAATAACAGAGTGAGTGAAAAAGAAAATGTCGTGGTGGAGGCGATTCGACATGGATGAAGGGACGGGAAGACACCGTGGTAGAATGACAGAGCGCGGATAAAGGATAAAGAAGGGATGATAGGAGCGACTTGGTGTGTAGGAATGCAAGGGAAGGAACCGTGACAGAGTGTTAGTGTGGATGAAAGCAGTAAAGGAACGCTGGATGAAAGAAACGTGGGCAAGAGAGGACGAAGCAACGCAGTGTGGATGAAAGGAGAAGCAAGCAGCCTTCACAGGACGAAAGGACGTGGATAAAAGAGGAGGAATGGGACACGAGAAGGCGACAGGAAGTGGGTGGAGGTGCGAGGGAGCGGCGTTAGGTCAGCGGGTCCACGTCTGAGCCTCCATCAAAAGACGCTGCTATCAATACCCGTACAAGAGATCAAAAGGAGCATTAAGTTACCTGGTTGAAATAGTGAAACGATCTGTGTGCATATTACATACTTTATATCTCCTTTTCCCTTTGCCTCCTCTTTGCTCTCTCTCTCTCTCTCCCTCTCTCTTCCTCCTCCTCTTCCCAAAGGTCTTAAGATCCCCAGGTATCAAATGGAAGGGTCTCGTGGCAGGTATATGTCCCCAGGTGCGCAATTACTGTCTTGATTACGCCTCGCCTCCGCCTTCCCTCGAGCCCTGGAAGGTTACTTGTGTTGCCGCCATGAACGAGAAATTATGTGGCCCCGCGAAGTATCTTGTCGGGATCTCTTTCCCCCGTTAATTTATACGCTTATTACTTTTCACAGCTTGACGGAACTTGTTGCCCTTTTTGCACGACACACTTGCTGGGTTAAGCATGGCATGGTGTTAGGTGTAGGGTTTATTCGTTTATTTTTCTATGGTCTTGTCAACAAATGTGTGTGCGTGCGTGTGTGTGTGTGTGTGTGTGTGTGTGTGTGTGTGTGTGTGTGTGTGCGTGTGCGTGCGTGTGCGTGTGCGTGCGTGCGTGTGCCTATCTAATGTCAATCCGCAGACACCTTGAGTTACCTTGAGTGATTCAGAGTCACACAAGTTGATCCACCTAAAACCAGTCCCAAGGAGTCACTACAAAGCATCTTGACACGACTCGACTCACTTGATGTAAACGCAGCCTTAAAGTACTCAGAATCCTGTCGAGTCACTTCGGTCACCCAGAATAACCAAAGGCCCATATTAACAGAGATTCTTAAATGTGTAGCTTTTCTCAGATTAATTTCTAGTGTTAAAATTCATCTTAACCTCACAAAATCGGTGCTGTACTTAAGCCATTATCTCATTAACAGTAAATTTGAAGCTGCTGATGAGATAATGGCTAAAGTATAACATTTTCAGGAACTTAACATTGATTTTAAGACTAGAAATACGCCTAAAAAAATTGTAAATTTAAGAATTTCTTAATATGGGTCCTGGGCTTCTCAGAATTAGTTATTTTCAGTGAGTAAATAATAATTCGTTATTGAGGCGTGAGGACAGTGACCCAGTGCTGCGTGATCGTGTGTGTGTGTGTGTGTGTGTGTGTGTGTGTGTGTGTGTGTGTGTGTGTGCGTGTGCGTGTGTGTGTGGGGTGGGGGGTGGGGCAGGGGGGGGGCAGGGGGCTATCACGCCACTCACGAACCTCTCCGGGAGAAGTCAACGAGTATCATCATATAAGGAATAAATGAGGAGGAAAATAACACACATTCCAATGGCTTCCCTTCTGTCATTACCGCGTCACAGAGGGGTATACATTTCCTCGGTTATTCTCTTTACATACGAACCAACCTGTGGAGACTGCACCAGTATTGAGGCAGCAATGGAAGAAGTCTACGGGAAAGCAAAGACTAAGATGATCCTTATTACATAACTTAGAAATATTATATCGTGTCTATCTAATATGACCTGACCTAACCTAAGCTGACCTTACCTAACCTAACCTAACCTGCTGAGACTGCACCAGTATTGAGGCAGCAATGAAAAATGTCTACGGGAAGGTAAAGACTAAAATGATCCTTATTACGTAACTTCAGAAATATTATATCGTGTTCTTTTTAACCTTACCTAACCTAACCTAACCTGCAGAGACTGCACCAATATTGAGGCAGGAGTGAGGAAGGTGTACAGGATAACAAAACCTAAAATAATTCTTACTACATAACTCATACGAAATATTATAACGTGTCCTTCTAACCTTACCTAACCTGACGTACAGCACCACTCCTCTTCTTCAGTTTTCTTTGTCTTTATAGAATCAGAGCGAGGTTTATAATTCTGTATACGAGGTCGAGAGATCGTAAATCCAGGAATAGGAAAGAATGTGTATCAAATTTTTTCTTATATATTTCTTTTGTCCTGTTAACTAGTTAAAAGTTATTGAAATTAGGTCACTCAAAATTAGATCCATAATTCATAATATTCTTTGTATAATATTGTTGATAAATAAAAGGATAAATCATAATAACTAATGATGAATAAACACATGCACAATTTCCTTAGGTTCAAGTTGTGATAACATAGTAATGAATTGCAGTAAAAGTGACTGCGTTGTCAAAAATACAGCAGGTAATTTTCAACATTTATTTATATTAAAGCTAAACGGAGAATCTAATTTAGTCAAAAGGATAGTGGAAATAATTTGTTTGTCCTCATTTGCAATTTTGAAGGTATATTACACAATATGCATACAAAATAGAAAAAAAAGAATCGATAAACATTCATTACATAACTGAAATTGTAAACAATCTAGACGAGACGAGAGTGATGTACATCAATTCACATTTTCTTGAGTTGAAACATTACTTTGAAGAAAATTTAATTCTAATAATTGTATTAGTATTGAGCATTGTTTCCAAGTAAGGGCTAATCCAAGAAGTTAATCTAAGTAACGTACGTGTTTTCATGCTCTGTGAAATTGCATTGACGAGGCGATGAGGCCTAAAAATATCACAGAAAAACCTCGTAACTCTCAACAATCCCTGAGCAAACGCTAACTGGAGACATTGAATCCAAGAGTAAAGTGAGTGATGGTATCTTCCCTGAAATGTGAAAGAGACGAGAAAACAAAAGGTCAAGAAATAACTCAGAGTAAGACTCGTAACTCAACACAGTCTACACGAGAAGGCCAAATAAAGACGTAGAATCCAAGGCTGAAGTGAGTGAAAGTTCGTATTTTCCTTGAGTTGTGAGGTTGTATTGACGTTTGTGTGGCGTCGCGTGTGATCACTGGTCCCATTTCTCGTCACAGCGCCCTCTCGTGACGCGGTGGAAGTCCCTCAGCGGCTATTTAGGGTTCAGGAGAGAGAGAGCAGGTCACATACATTCGATATCCTAACGTGACTCCCTCGCTTGGCTGGCCTTTGACTTGCCGAATGTTTTTATTTTTTTCTATTTTCTTGTAAGAGGGGGAGAAGCTGGCCAAGGGAAAAAATAACCCAGAAAATCCACTAATTTGCCAGTTCTTTTAGAGTTCAAAAGATCGAGCCGAAGGACAGGGACAGTGCTGAAACCTCCCTCGCAAATAGTGAAGGCAAGTCGTGATGTGATGATGTGATACCCGTGGAAAAGTGGGTTAATTTACCATGATGCAGCACGAAAGGGAGTGAGCAGACTGACTGACTGACCTGTATATGTTCACTGGGTATCCGGGAATCTAAAAAAGCGTGCAAGGAAAGGAGTTGGATTTGAGAGGCCTCTGCTGTACTGCTTCTCTTGACTTTTCCCAGTTGCACACTTTTATCTTTTTTTTTTCCTTCTCAGCGTCTATTTTTTTTTTCCTCTCTCATTTTTGTAATTTTCTTTCGTTTTATTTTTGTCTTTCTCGGTACATTTTGCTTTATTCGCACGCGTGTTGCTTCTCGATGCCGTCTCTTTTCCCGGGTTTCTCTTGGCTTCCTTTGCTTGCCTTGTTCATATATAAATTTTTCTCGCTTTGGTATTCTGAAAAGCGAGCAACTTATGAGGTTAGCCATCTTGCTTCGTCTGACTTACTCGCACACGTCTTACTTCTCAACATTTCCTTCTTTATCTTTATACATTTCATCTTTTCTGAATCTTTCTTTCTTGTTCTTCTTACCTCTTTTTTTCCAGTATACATCTCATCTTTATTCTTTTTACTTTTTTGTACTTTTCTTGTGTATACCTATTTATATATAACTCTTTTCTCCCCCCCCTTTTTTATTTTGCTCTTTTGCCTTTCACAAACTTGTATCGCTCGTTCGTTCATCTACCTTCTTTTTTCTCTTCTTTGTTCTTTGTTCCTTTTTCCTCTGTTCAAACTTCGTACATTTCTAGCTCCTCCCTTTTCCTTTCTTTTCTTTTTCTTTCTTTTTCTTTTTCTTTTTTTTTTTTTTTTTGCTAAGCATTTCTCTCCCCCTCCTCCTCTTCCCCGGCCCATCATGCTTTTCGTTGTTTTCTTTGCCCTTTGCCCCTCTTCGTGGTCGTTCAGAGTCGCCGTGACCTTCAGGACGGCTGCGTCACGTCGTGTTTCGCTAAAATTCTCATCGACAATAACCCAGGCACACGCTGCGCAAAAGAGACCGAGACCGAGACCGAGACCGAGAGAGAGAGAGAGAGAGAGAGAGAGAGAGAGAGAGAGAGAGAGAGAGAGAGAGAGAGAGAGAGAGAGAGAGAGAGAGAGAGAGAGAGCTATCTGATTCGACAAGATTCTTCATAAAAACTATTACCAGAAGTTCTTGATCGGAGTTTTCTTTCTTTCTTCCTCACTTTCTTTTGTCTATGTGGCAGCGCAGTGTCGGCAACTTAAGACACACTTCTTTGTAGACGTTTTTTTTTAAATTATTTTTTTCCTGCTTTTAAGTTTTTTTTTCTTTTTCTTCCTCGTCACCTTTGATTTATTTTGTGTTCCTTTGTGATGTCTTGTTTTTCTTCACTTTCCATATTTTTTTTTTCTTCTTGTGCATTTGTGTCTCTTGAATTTCGAGTCTTCTTTTATTTCACAACTTTTTACTTTGAAGTGTGTGTTTTTTTTTTACATTTTCTTTCCTTGTTTATCTTTCACCATTTTTTTCCACTAACCCTAGTCTTGTATATTATATTAATTTCCACATAACTTCATGTAAAAACGTTTCCTTTACTAATGGATCATAAAAAAAAGAGAGAGAAAAGAAGCAAGGAAGACATCTTGATTCTCCTTTCATGATGTTCCAGGAGAGACATTTGGATCCTTTAAGTAACTCTTTTTCAGTCTTATCTAAGCGCATTAAATCCTCTTAGAAGGGCTCACGTCGCATATTTGGCCCCACACTCACGGCCACCAAATATTAGCAGAACTATTTATTTCAGTTTCTAAACGTGCGAAGTGAATGCAAGTATTTCGACAACTTCATTGACTTTAAAAGAATTATATATATCTTGTAATGTGCTTAGTTTTTGTCTATATTTCCTTTTTTTCTTGGATTATTCAATGTTTATGTAGAAGTTATATTTTTTTAAGTGATATCTAAAGAGTCTCACAAGATGTTTTTATATTTACGTGTTTTCTAGAAGAGAGAGAGAGAGAGAGAGAGAGAGAGAGAGAGAGAGAGAGAGAGAGAGAGAGAGAGAGAGAGAGAGAGAGAGAGAGAGAGAGAGAGAGTACAAGAGAGAGAGATGAAAGAGAGAGAGAGAGAGAGAGAGAGAGAGAGAGAGAGAGAGAGAGAGAGAGAGAGAGAGAATATAGGAAGGGAGAAAAACACGACATGATACAAAACTGATGGCCAGAAAAAAAAGATAAAGCACAAAGATTCGTAAGTACACACGAACATGGACAGGAAAGGGGAAAGAAAGGAAAAAATTTATGTGACAAGTGTCGAGAGAGAGAGAGAGAGAGAGAGAGAGAGAGAGAGAGAGAGAGAGAGAGAGAGAGAGAGAGAGAGAGAGAGAGAGAGAGAGAGAGAGAGAGAGAGAGAGAGAAGGATACAACCAGAAAAAGGACAAGAGTACTGCGACGCGAATTCTAATAGCGAGAGAGACACTAGACAAGGAAAATGATAGAGACAGACACACAGAGAGGTAGAAAGAAGGAGGAGGAAGAAACTGACGCACACAAAGATACGGACATAGACAAACTGGCAGATAGGGAGAAAGGCAGGAGGAAAGATAGATATATATATAGAGAGATACAGAAATGGAGCGACACACAGACAGACAGACAGAGAAGTGAACTGAATGAAAGAAAGATAGGTTTCAGGTACAGATATATAGAGGAATGGATAGACTAACACACACACACGCACACACACACACACACACACACACACACACACACACACACACACACACACACACACACACACACACACACACACACACACACACACACATACACGAACGGCAATTTTCTGTTCCGCAAACCTTCAATAGTTCTAGGTTGGTCTGACTTCCACGGCGGCAAATACCCCACAGCAGGGCAATCCCGACAGGACGTTCTGTATGCATAACTCCCACAGCGATCCTAGTGCGCTCTCTCTCTCTCTCTCTCTCTCTCTCTCTCTCTCTCTCTCTCTCTCTCTCTCTCTCTCTCTCTCTCTCTCTAGCCCGTAACAACTCTCCTTATTTTCAAGTCAGTTTTTCCTTTTAATAACTCGGTAACCTTGCTAATCTATACCCAGAATCTTAGGAATATTCTTAAAAGCACGAGTGTCTTCAACTACAGCCTTTGGAAAGCAGTGATGGTGAGAGAGCTAAGCGTTTCTGAATACGTCCCTCTCCCTCCCTCTCTCTCTCTCTTCCCATTCTTCCTTCAACTTTCTTACTTTACCAACTGCCGCTCATCTTCCCTCGGCTGTCGATCTCCTTTCCCCGTACGCGTTTCTTCCACACGCTTGACTAAGG
>CM035183.1:12161230-12178730 GCA_020233015.1 Callinectes sapidus
TATATATATATATATATATACACACACACACATACATACATACATACACACACACCTTTACGTACATACATATACTCCATGGGTTGCTTGTTGGGTGACGCACATGTACACTTAATCGATACAGTAGGTGTGTCGGTATGTACATCAAGTGTTTCAAAGCTTTGGCGGCTAGAGTGTGCGTGACTGTACTTTTAAGCTTCACTATATCTCATAAACAGAGAAGAGACGACAAGCTTTAGTTAGCGCTCTTGTGAATGAAGACTTGCGGTGGGGCAGTGGAGGACCCCAGACGTTGTGTGTTGACACTGATTGTACAGGACAGGCAGACGGCCGCTCGACCCGGTAAAAATCTGGGACTATTGGCTTTTCTGGAAGCATCACCGACTCCCCTCAAGAGTAACTCCGAGGGAGCCTGCAGCTCACTAAACGATAAAAACGAACACTCACAAACCACGCGGTGAAGGGTTGACCATGGCACGGCAGCTGAGGAAGGCCCCGCAGGCACAGGACCCAGGGGCCGAGGAGCACCTGGGAGTGTGCGAAAAGTCCGCCTGACACCAAGTCCACCCAGCGGTTCTTGATGCCTCGAGTTTTCCGCCCACTCAGTGCCGCGTGGCTGGCTGGTTAGTGAACCATTTGACGGGACGTGATGTGTATTTTATACATGTAACGTATCGTTTATCTTACAGGACGACTTCGATAGCGGGTGACTTCCCTCTTTCCCGTGACACAAACTGGACGACGGCCGGAAGGAACATGAACGAGCGACAAGGAAAAGTCGCGGACAGGCGAGGCTCCTGGCATGAGGAGGAGGCCGCTGCCGACCTTGAGTGTTTCACGACGCCTCACATTACTGTCTTGCAACACCGACACCTCATCTCTGCATACAAGTTATTTACATTCCTTACAAGTATACGTGGCATCCATCCACATCTCTTATGTACACTGTCTTGCCGAGTGGCGAGCGGCGGGGCGCGACGTACGGGGACAGATTGAGCATCACGACGCAACTGTGGCGACGGCGACGGAGTAGTGAGAAGCCTGGAACCTGGCGGCGAACACCACTGCTACTGCCGCCAGCCACCCCCACCAGTAGCCCCGCATGACCAAGGACGAAGACTGCCCGCTGCTGCCGTTGCTGATCCTCTGGTGGTCTGGCACGTTGTCAATAACCTCGGCTAACACGAACAGAGAGAGGCGCACGTCGTGGTGGATTCGCGGCGAGCGGTGTTGGAACATGGCGCCCACTCTGTGGATGGGCTCCTCGCAACGGTCTCGCTCGTCGTGCAGCATGTCCTGGCTGTAAGTGACGTTGCTGGCGTGCATCGGGTCCACCATCAGCTTGGAGTGTCTTGCCTGAAGCACCACGTTGTTCTCAGTGTGATGGATCAACTCCAGCTGACAGTCCTCCTGCAGGGACACAAAATACCACTAGTTATGACGTGGTTATGAGGAATGGCGATTCACTTCGACTATTAGTTAGACTCGTTATCTAGAAGAATGCATTCAAATCATTGTCATAAAACAGTGATATAGTTGTATACAACCAGTGATAGATGTTGTAGACAGCTGTAATGGAGTTATTTTATTATTTAAGATTTTAGCTGCAATGAAATTAAAGAAATTTTCATGAGGCTTTTCCACGACAATTCACGATATAGAATACTGACACCCAGGTTTATAGCGATGGATCGGAAAAGCTGCTGCAGGGGCGGGATGGCCTCAGCTACGCCACTTCCCGTCGCGCTCTTCAGCAACGCCTCCTCCTTCTTGCTGAACCCGAGCATCAAGAAAAGACCCATCGGTAGGTTGAAGTCCTCTGTAACAAACCAAATCACCAATCACTCGCTGTTGTTGTATGTACTTTGCGACGTTCAACAATACTTAATAATCTCGCGGAGTTCTATGCTGTTTTCATCCACACTCTCACCTTCCCTCGGCCTCTGACACACGAAGTCTCCAGAGTAGCAGATACAATCGCCTCGGCTGACCTGATACGCTGGGGAGTTGTGGTTGTACACGGCAGAGGTGGTCTCGCACGCCTTTTCCTTCGTGCACTCCAACACCTGGAAGTACGTGAGACGATTAGCCCCTTCAGTACTGGGACGCATTTTTATATTTATTCTGCTTATTATTTGGCGATTTTATACAGCTTCAGATACTTATGAAGAGGGTTGAAATAATGAAGACTCTGGTCGTTAGCCATCTGACCTCCATACACCTTTACTAATGTCAATGAAACGATCTAATCTCACACAAAACTAAAGGTAAAAATGCGTCACAGTACTGAAGGGGTTAAGAGCTGTGCAGTCCTTGGCCAAGGAAGGAGAACATAATTAACTGGGTCATTCGAAGGCCATGAGCAGCGGCTCACTCACCATGCACTGCAGCTGTCCGTGTCGCTGGCAGATACAGAGTGTCGAACAGTCAGTGGTGCTGCCGTCATACAGCTGCAGGAAGAGAACATAAGAACATAAGATAATGAGGGAAGCTGCAAGAGGCTGTTAGACGTATTCGTGGTTGTCCCTATGTGAGCACCTCTGCCTATTTCTACTTATCAGAGAAAGGCAATGAAGGCAAGTCTCAGAAAGAAGAAGATTCAGAATGATCAAGGACTATGGGTTATCTGCGAAAACTTGGCTATAAGTTTTCATATATCATAGATCAAAGAAAAGAGGGCTGATACATGGAAGTCTCACCCTTATCTTCTCGCCCTCCTCGATGATGTGCGGAGGGCTCTCTGAATGGTGCCGCACCTCACAGTACTCTGTAACACATCAACACCAATCTCAGGACAAAAGCAGATTCATGGAAAGAAAAGGATCATAGAAAAGAACTATTTTACATAAGTAGCTAATATATCACAAAACTATGATTCACACAATAAACTTTATCACAAAGTAAAAACGTCAGTATTCTCTTTCCAGTGAAAAAAAAGGTAATTAGGAACACCAAAACTCACTCTCCGGCCTGTTAGTGGCGGAGGTGGTAAAAGTAGCGAAGGGAGCTGCTGGGGCTGCGTTGGGGTGCGTGTGGTCACTTTGAGCAGTGCTGGCAACTTTCCGCGCCTCCACGCCCACTGGTAGAGGCTCCTCCTCCGTCAGGTCTTCCAGGGAATCAGACCTCGAATAAAGTGCTCGGTTGGCACCCCCGACCACTGCCAGCTGCGGGGATAGTGTCTCTTCCTCTGAGGGAGAGAAACATTCATCAACCAACAGGAAAGTGTGTACTTAATTATAAGTTTTAGCATATTCTGTTTGTTTATATTATGTACTTCTTTCGTGTGTGTGTGTGTGTGTGTGTGTGTGTGTGCGTGTGCGTGTGCGTGTGCGTGTGCGTGTGTGTGTGTTCTATATTTGTGTGTCTGTCTGTCTGTCTGTTACTGTGTGTCTCACCTGCAGGGAGGTGGTCCACACGGGCGTCCAGAGCGTCAGTGAAGGAGATGAGCGGGTCGGCGTTGATCCCGAGCTGCTTCAGGTGGTAGGTGAGCTGAGCCTCCACTGGGGAAGCGAGAAACAGGTGAGGGGAGTGGTTTTATTCTATTGACACCTTCTATTCGTCAGTAATATCCAATAATAGACTTTAGTTGCTTGTTATCGGGGAAATGTGGCTTATTGTTGTGTTTAACGTGTATCGCCATGCAGTTTTTTATGTTTCATTCATGAGGCTGTGCGTAAAGAGGATGTTCCCACGAGGTAGTGAAAGTGTGTCACTCGCTCTTACAGTGTTGGATGAGATATACATCGGCACACAATAATAGCAACAGCTTTAGTTATATGATTTGCTGATACTGGTAAATCACTGGGATAGAGAAGTACGATGAAGACCTAAAGATTATAAGACGCCTTTTTCATGAAGAAGAAAAATGAGTGAGTGAACTGACCTACACAAGGGTTGCCCCAAATGAGTCGCTTCCAGGCCAGACACTGGTTGATATCCTGGAAGGCAGTGACTTTGCAGGCGCAGTTGGTGTGTAGGTTAGTGCCCAGCAGACCCAGCATGGCCTTGGTACACTCCCGGTGGTGGCCTGCGCAGCGACCCGTCACTGTGTCTGCTGCGCAGGACAGCTCGTAATGCTCCAGCTGGTATCTGTTGGTGAGGAAGGAAGGTAACCAGGATGATAAGAGAGAAGTGGAAGCCGGCGGTATTGGGTCAGTAGTGTGAGATAGAGTAGACTAAATGTGTCTCAAGAGAGTGTTAATGATCAAATAAGCTCAATTAATTTTTCCTTTTGATGTAATTGGGGAAAACCAGCCAAGAACAACAAAAACTCGTCATTGAAGAGGAGAAGATAGTTGTCTGGAAGATTGTGTCGAGTTAATAGATGGCTAGAAATGAACTTTCTTATATAATGACAACATAAAAAAGTGAATGATGATACATGACGAACAATGTTGATGCTGTTGTTTAAGCCTCTTCAGATGACAAGTTTCCATCTACGTGGGCAAATGAGGCAGAGCGTGAAAGGACGTTACCTGCACACTCGATCTCCGCGACATTCACGGCCCAAGCTGTGGCACTGGTTGGCGGAGGCGGAGTCACTCATGATGGCGCAGGGCGGATGGAGGCGCCGCTGGCCCCTCAAACACTTGCCGTAGTTCTTGGCACTGCTGTCTCTGTCAGGGAGAGAAAAACATTCGTGAAGCAATTAGTTATCAGTGATTCGATGGAGGAATTATAATCAATTAACTACTTAAGTTTGTTGTGTTTAGAAGCAGATCACCAGTCTTTCAGAGGCCTTGTCATGCCGTCAGTTAAGTAAAAGTAATCATATAGGGCCGATTCTTTGTCTTTTTGAGATTGAAGGAAAGGGACATTGGTTATGCTTGTTTGATGATTGTTACATTAAGAAGGAACAAACATATAGTAACAAGCCGTAGCGCAGAGTAGATTATATATCTGTTAAATCTCACGCTTGCTTTAAATGTTACGAAATAGCACCAGCTGCAAGAGACGCGTCGTGGCACACATGGCTCTGGGTCTTATCGCAGCATCACTACATTTAATTCGTAGCCGAGAAAGGCGTCAGATGGTTGTATTGTCACTCAGCACACTTTTCACGAGTAGGCTAGAGGCCACACAGAGGTGCAGGTGTTCTTCACATTAAGGATTCATCTGCGAATATGCAGGAGCACTGAGCTGCTGCCGCCATAAGGAACCAGAGGGAGAAAAGGCGGAACAAGGGCTGGACAAGCTCAGGAGTCGTCTCTCTCTCACGTAACATTCAGGTAGACGCTTGTTCCCGCTTCAGCGACAACAAACTGTCAAAAGTTAGTTCCCTACAGCTCCTGGTTCTCAAACAAGGGTCGTAACTTCCCAAGGAAACTCTTTCAGCAAACCTCCTCAAGGGAATGAGAAAAGTTTGTTTATTGAACAGCTAAACCCTCGTAAGTACCAAGCCATCTGGCGAGACTCGGCCAATTTCAGCCATGACGGGCTCGCTTGGCAGACGATCATCATCACACCCAAACCTCGCGCCGTCTTGATGGTGAGTACGGCCAGACTCGGGTGTTTATGTAGCGAGTAACACAATACGCCCTGCCACGGTGGTGCGCCCCGCTGCGACACGACCAAGCCGAGGTGTATTTGTCATGTACTGCAAGAACCAGCATCTATTTTTTATATTTACTTAATCTATGATGTGACATGATACATTAGCCGGTCAATGTATGGCTATGTAAACAAAAAAATTAAAAGCATTCAGGCTATCAGAAAATAAAGTGAATCATGTTAGTTTACGAAAAAAATCAGTACGATTAACATTATAAGGAAAAAAATGCACATCTATTAAATGAAAAAATCTTTGCACACAACTTTCAGGAAAAAAATGCATGTCTGTTTGACCTCGAGGACTCTGTTTTCTTTAGAAGACGAGAAATTGAGAGAAGCGTCCGGCGTGCAGAACTCTGGATTAAAGGTGGGATGAGGGAAGGTAGCATCACTTCGGAGTGAAGGAGGAGGAAGAGGGAGAGGAGGAGAAGAAAGAGGAAGAGGAGGAAGAGGAGGAGGAGGAGGAGGAGGAGGAGGGGGGGGAGGAGGAGGAGGAGGAGGAGGAGGAGGAGGGTATGGAAGAATCAGGGCAGCAACCATTCAGGGCAGCAACCATTCTAGCTTACCTACACACGCAGAGGGCGATCTTTAGGGCAAGTTCCTGGTCAGTATCCAATAGGTATTTGTAGATGTTTTTAATGGCACTCCTACAGTCGTCCTTCTGGCATTTGGCAGCCTCGCAGTGGCTGCTCACCTCCTCCAGTTTACTAATGGAGAGAAAACATTAAGTACGGTTCATAATATCCCTGTCAAACTTTGGTATCTGGTAAAAATGCACTGTATTACTCGTAGTTACGTTTAGACAGTGACAGACAGACAGACAGACCGACACACACACACACACACACACACACACACACACACACACACACACATTCCATTCTTCATCAACGTACAAAGGAGAGGATAACAGACCTGCGGCAGCCTGAGTTGGCCATGCATCCTTCAAAGGCCTCGTGACAGGTGCCCGCCACGTACTTGAGCTGATCCAAGGACACGTTGTGGTCTGCCTCTGTGGCGGAGGCGTCGAGGGAGAAGGAACAATGATAGAGTGATCGAATAGAGGAATGAGTGCACAAACATAAAAAAAAGGGAAATAATACTTCAATAAAATCCTGGATACTTCTTGGAAATAGACATCGCTTCGCTTTACTTTATTCACTTTTTTTTCAGTTTAGTTCTCGCCTCATTATCAATTCGCGAGTCGTTAATAATCGCGCGAACTGTAAAAAAAAAAAAAAAAAAGATAATGTATTGTAATGAGTAATCAACATGTAAAAAAAAAAAAAAAATGCAAAACTTTACCGGTTCGTTAAAAATATTCATGTTTCACCGCTGCATTGACGAGGGAGGGAGGGAGACGTACGTGTCTTCTTATACATCCTGTGGGCGCGAGGGAGAAGGAATTACACTCGTCGCTTCGTCACCGGGAGTCGTGGAGAGTTTGAAATTCCCGGACCTCCAGAAACTTTGAACCTAATCGTATTTAAGCTTTCTGTGTCCTTTCCAGTATTTTCAATGTCATAAACTGTGAAAGGCAGCGTTTTCTGTGGCGCGCGGCAAGGATGAGGGAGGTGAGGTGAGGAATAGCGGTTCTTAAGTCCTTATTCTTAAACGCTTGGCTCTCTCACCACCACCTCTTTCCAAAGGCTCAAGTTGGAGATACTTCTGTTTTTAATGGTACTTTTATGGTTATGGTGATAGATTGTCAAGACTTCTCGTTTATTATCAGAAGAAATTATCTTAGAAATCCGGTTAACCGTCTCTGTGGCATCGAAAAATTGTCGTGGTGAAAGGGCGAGGCGTTTGTGAATACTGCGGTTAGTGCCTCGCTGAACCATCACTTTGAAATGTTTATTGCCTCAAATATTGACGTCTGTAAATGTGTAAACGGGCCTGATGATCCTTGGTGAGTTGCGAAAGGAAATCAAATATACTCGTGGAGCTGAGATAAATTGTTGACTCGCAAGCTTGAGTGAACTTTACAAATTTGTTAGAGTTTAGCGGCTTCCGTTGAAATATGGAGGGAGGAGTGAAGGAGTTTGTGTCGTTTTGTTTAATATTATGTTTTGTGAACTAGATCATTCTTAAGAGGCAACAAAAGCGATTAATGAGACTCCTATGAGTGGTTTTGATAATGATAGATAATTCTTGTTAAACGATCCTTAACATAGAAAAACTTGTAAATCCCATTAGCGTCTATTGTTACCTATTAGAAGTTGTCGAGAGAGAATACACTTCTCTGAGAGTTGAGACAAACGAATCCTACACAGTTTTGCACGAGTATCTCTTTCTCTTTTCAAAATTTCACGGTAATGTTCAAATAGTTTCCCTTACAACAATGACACATAATTAAAGACACAATCGTTGGTATGGTGGCTAGCATAATCTTACTTGAATAAAGTGCTCGACTAACTCAAACTATTGAAGCTTTTCTGTGCGATGATCTACTAGAGACATCACAATTGATTCCCTCTAAATACGGGTGCCGGTGCTGAGGTGCTGAGGTGCTGAGAGGAGAGGTGCTGGGAGGTGCTGAGTGTAAGGGAACAGTTTGTGAAGGTAGGGTGCCTTGTTGGGTGTTCCGGTAGCGTGTCTGTAGGTGCCGCGGCGTGCTGGTGGTGCTGCGTGTGTGGCTCGGGTGCTGTCTGGGTGCCTAGAAAAGTGAAGGAGGAGATTAAGAGTGCCCGTGAGTCTGATGGGAGAGTGCTAGTGAGGTGCAAGTGCCACATAGTGCTAAGAAAACATGCAAGTAGTGCGTTTAGGTAGTGCCGTGTGTGTGTGTGTGTGTGTGTGTGTGTGTGTGTGTGTGTGTGTGTGTGTGTGTGTGTGTGTGTGTGTGTGTGTTTAGGGGTTAATGTCATAACCTTTGTTGCTTTTTGAAGAGTGACATTGATTAACAACTAAGCGAGGTACGAAGTTGCTTAAGTAAACTTGAAAGCAAATGAAGCTTATTTCCTTCCGTGGGTAAGAGAACGTTCTCTGTAAAGTAAATACAATAGCAGTGACTTCTGAGACAAATATTAAGTACTTGGATGAAAAGAAAGAGTAGCTTAGTATCATCTACGCTCGTGGCTGAATTTTACTTAACAAAATTAAAAATAAAGTTTTGCTACTGTGAACAAACAAAGGTGAAGTAGAAGTGTGTGTGTGTGTGTGTGTGTGTGTGTGTGTGTGTGTGTGTGTGTGTGTGTGTGTGTGTGCGTGTGCGTGTGCGATGCGAGCAGAAAGGAGTGCACGAGCGGAAGTGTGGTGTGGCAGTCTAAAGCGCGGCTGTGACTCATTCTCATGCGGTGAGGACAAGTGCCAAACTGGTGAGTGCGAGTGAGGAGTGTGGCCGGGGAAGGCGTGTTGGCTGGTGGCAGTGGTGGTTGTCGATGAGACTGGTGGTGTTGGGGCACGTACTGGTCACCGGCAGGTGCTGGAGGTAGTGGTGTTTGGTGGAGAGAGGGTAGAGAGGGTCAGCTTGGGAGGTGGAGATGATGATGTGCGTGGCGGCAGCGGTAGGCATCGACACCGTCTGGGAGAGCGGTGACCCCAGGGCGGCCGCCACCCTTGACATGGCCGCCACGCGCCCCGGGTATCGCTCCCCTGCAAGGGACACGCGGGGGTTACTCCTGCCCCGCCCTGGCCCTCAGGGTGACCGGCATACTAACTTTTCTTCGCGTTAATCCACTTGGGGCTCCGAACGAGTCTTCCATGGGGGTCTACACACACACACACACACACACACACACACACACACACACCCCTTTCTGTGTACTCTGCAAACATACTGTCACACATACAGTATCTATACAATAATTTTGAAGCTCAAATGTGTATTCTGTAAAGATCTAGCACGATCTATTAATCTATTGTTTTTGTGACAAACCAGTCTCACCTTTCTGAGAGACGCATGCTGTTATCAATAATAGTATTCCCTTGACATTCTCCGTTCCCTAAAATAATTTACCTACAAGTCCTTACCCAGGTTGCTGAGACCTTTCGACTCTTTCTTTCCTCTTCTTTTCTGAGTCAGTCGCCTTGTCCCCTGAGAGGCTCCTTCTGCCCTTCCTGCATACGTGAGAGCGCCATGTACCTGCCTACCTGAGCAATTACTGCACACACACCTTTCTTGCGAACCAGGGAGAGGATTAGTATAACTCTCAGCAGGAAAATCCACTGGTGATCTCTTCAGGTGTAGCGTACAAAAAGGCGGCTCGTTTGGGGGGCGCTGTGGACGGGCCTGGTTAGTAGAGGCAGGGAGGGAGAGAAAGAGGGAGGGAGATAGGAAAGTAAACAGGAGTGGATGAAGGGATGGAAGGAAGGAAGAATAACAAGAGCGAAGGGAAGAGAGGGAGAGAGAGTGAGAGAAGGAAAAGGATGAATGAAGCAGCGAGTAAAAATGAAAAGAAGTATGTTGCAGGAAAAGTTGATAAAATATAATAACGAGGAGAACGTTGGAGGAAGAAAGGTGAAGCGTTACAATTTTGAGAAAAGGCGTGAAAATATAAAAGGAAAACAATGTAGGAAACGTGCGCAAGATATGATAAGGAACGACGAAGAAAGATGAGATTGTAGAATTTAGAGAGAGAAAAGAAAAGAAAAGAAAAGAAAAGAAGTATGAGAGAAAAGTTAAAAATAGACAGGAAATGAAGAAAGTTAGTGGAGAATATGGGAAAGGGGGAAAGAAAAGTTAGTAAGTGAAGAAGAGAGGAGAAAAAAATGTTGAAAGAAAGAAAAAAGAAAGAAAGAAAGAAGAAAATAAATGTTGAATAAAAGGATTGTGATAGTAAAGGAGAAAGAATGAAAGACTGTGAGTGAAAATAGAGAACTGAATAACTAGAAGAGAGAGAGAGAGAGAGAGAGAGAGAGAGAGAGAGAGAGAGAGAGAGAGAGAGAGAGAGAGAGAGAGAGAGAGAGAGAGAGAGAGAGAGAATACAAGATAACATGAGAGATAAGCTCGAAATAGTGATGAAAGAAGTGAGGAGGAGAGAAGACCAGTAAGGAAGAGACACTCACCGAGACAAGGGTTTTCGTTGACAAGGGAGTAAAGATGCCCACAACGCTTGTCCTTGATGTCGGGACAGATGCAACCCAGTAAAGGCGTCTCTCGGAGCTTCAACCACGAAGTGAGGCAATTCTCTCTGTAGGGAAAAGCAGGGGAAGGCCACAAGCAGCATTACAAGGTCCCAGACGGAGGAAACGAGAATAGACGATTGTAAACATGATCAAAGCTCTCTCTTAAAATAGTTTTCCGGTCATATCAAACTTGAGGTATTTCGGGAAGGGAGGGGAAAAAAATATTACCATCACTCGGTTGAGGAAGAATACGAGTGACAATATTTCAACTTGACACAATTATCCTTCGCGTGACTATTCCCGCTTCAAAACTGACACTGACTTGTTTCCCTCTTCCCCACTGAACATCCTGGGTATGTCTGTTACTAATAATCTAAACTGGAAACCTTACATTTCATCTCCAGCTAATACAGTTGCCATGAAGTTAGGCGTTCATTCTAAGTCGTCAGTCACCCCTTTTGAATTTCTCTCGTCGTGAAGTTGAATTATCAGTTACAGTTGTCAGAGTGTAGTACGAGATGTCAAGTCACTATTTGTACATGTGAAGGAACAAACGACTTAACCATCTTTACTTTCCTTCCTTTCTGGCACTCTCTTTACTATCTCTCCCCATTACACGCTCTTCAGCACTCTCCACCTCCTTCCCTTCCACGCCTCATTTATCTTCCATACATTTCCCTTTCCTCCTGGCGGCACAAATCCCTTCACTCCCTTCCTGCCCCGAACTTAATTCAAACTTTCAGTCCATCTCACGCCACTCGAATACAAAAACGCCTTACTGCTAGATAGTGTTTTCCATCCAAAGTAAAATGTTCTTTCACGTCCAAGAATTAATTAAACCATTGATTATACACGTTATATATGGTCCGGCCAATGGCACCATAAGAAGGAAAAGGTCCTTTCAAATATAAATGTCTAATTATATTACAGCCTAAAGGTCAAAGATCACCGGCTGTTTACAGTACGCTCATTAGGAAGAAAAATAAGCATCGTAACAGAACATCCTAATATCTCTTAAGTAATACGTAATCTTATCCCATCATTCTGTGATATCTTAAGGGGAAATTGTCGCTAGTAATTGAAAAAAATATGTATGTTGTATAGTAGAAAAAAAACCTTTCTATGGATATAAAGAAGTGAATTTCGTCTTTCATAGATTATATACTTAGACTTAGACTCAAGTATATGAAAAAAAGTTGCAAATGAATGAGTGAATAAATAAGAAAGCAGATAAATAGTGTCTTAAAAGTTATATTAATGGGAAAAAAGAAAGTCTAGCAGTGAGAGAGTTAAAGCAAAAGTAACTCTGAGTTCACTTGGTCACCGTTAGGAAGTGTGAGGGTGAGAGAGAGAGGCACCGCAAGGTATGGAGTCTCACCTGTCTGGGTTCCGGCAGCGGCCATCGCGGTACTTGCAGGTGGTGCGGAACATGTCAAGCTGCTGCTGACACCACGGCCTCTCACGGCAGATGTCCGAGGCGACGTGACAGGTTGGGATGTACTGCAGCGGGTGTAAGTCCACCTCTGAGGCGCCGCGCAGACCCGTGAGAGTGTGGTGGGAGAGGAGAAGGGAGAGGGAGGGGGGGAAAACTTGAATATTTCACGTTCAATATGATTACTCTGGTTAATCCTTGAAATATGAATTGCACCTCATTGGATTACAACAGCACGTGGCAGCGATGTTTTATGGCTGTGATTTAATAATGTAGGATAAATATAATTGCTCCAAGCTTATCTTAATTAATTTCTGGGGAATGTTATTACTGTTACCCTTATCAATATCATCCGTTTCTATGTCGATTACGTTTCATTAGTTCTATTGCATTGATGGACAAGTGCGTAGAATCACAGGGAACAGACTACACCATGAAAAACAACAACAACAACAATAGCATGGCCTTAGCAGTTTCTTTACCTGGTTAGGGTCAATATAAACACTTTCCACAAACAGATGTTGCTTAGTCTTAGTGAACGGTCAAACAACAATAACCGTAACAATAACAACCCTCGCCACAAAACAAGGTGCTGCTGATCACTCCATCCCTCACTGCCTACTTCGTTGTCGTGCATTATTACTCACAATAATCTCATCAATCGTCATCTTTTTATTCGACTTTTTAAAGCTTCGATCTAATATTTTCACGTTTCCTTCTAATCCTTGACTCATTTGCACGTAAAAATAAACCTAAATAGATGAATAAAAAAAATCAACCAAAATAATTCTCAGAGGCGTTCAAAAGACTGTCAACACTCTAACCGGCGCAGTGGCCCGGCGTGCCCTCACTTTGTGTTTGGTCAGTGTGTCTCCAGTCACGCAACATAAAATTCAATAGATGTGAAGCAAAATAAATCAGTTACACACTCAATACTGCCCATCACAACCCGCAGCGTGAAGAACACAACAGAGTAAACAAGGTCCGCGTGTAGACATCACCTTTAGAAAAAAAACTATATAGAAAAGGAAGAAAAAGGAGCTTATTACCTGTCACTACAGCAGTCGTTGATATAGCTGCCTGTAAGCTGATTGAATATTGAAGGATGGGCGCGACTCACCTTTCCTGCTGATGAAGACGCAGGGGTGATCGAAGAGAAGGTCCCTGAAGGCGTTGCACTGCGGGTCGAGGCGCGGCTCCCGACACAAGCATGTTGGCTGGAACCACGAAAACTGAACCAGAGTCTTGAGCGCCGCCTGGCACCTGGACACCGTCACCGTAGAGCACGCCACTGTGGAGGAGGAGGAGGAGAGGGCGTGAGGGGTGACAGGGAGTGTATAAAGCAGAGGAATAAACTGTGAAAAGTAGTCATGGAGTGGTAGAAGAAGAATAGACTTTAAGGGAGCGATAGAGTGAGTGAGAGTGCAGGAATAGACTGCGAGGGGACGAAGGGAATGTGGATGAAATAGGAGAGAGGGAGCGCGTGGTGGAATAACAGAGTGAGTGAAAAAGAAAATGTCGTGGTGGAGGCGATTCGACATGGATGAAGGGACGGGAAGACACCGTGGTAGAATGACAGAGCGCGGATAAAGGATAAAGAAGGGATGATGGGAGCGACTTGGTGTGTAGGAATGCAAGGGAAGGAACCGTGACGGAGCGTTAGTGTGGATGAAAACAGTAAAGGAACGCTGGATGAAAGAAACGTGGGCAAGAGAGGACGAAGCAACGCAGTGTGGATGAAAGGAGAAGCAAGCAGCCTTCACAGGACGAAAGGACGTGGATAAAAGAGGAGGAATGGGACACGAGAAGGCGACAGGAAGAGGGTGGAGGCGCGAGGGAGCGGCGTTAGGTCAGCGGGTCCACGTCTGAGCCTCCATCAAAAGACGCTGCTATCAATACCCGTACAAGAGATCAAAAGGAGCATTAAGTTACCTGGTTGAAATAGTGAAACGATCTGTGTGCATATTACATACTTTATATCTCCTTTTCCCTTTGCCTCCTCTTTGCTCTCTCTCTCTCTCTCCCTCTCTCTTCCTCCTCCTCTTCCCAAAGGTCTTAAGATCCCCAGGTATCAAATGGAAGGGTCTCGTGGCAGGTATATGTCCCCAGGTGCGCAATTACTGTCTTGATTACGCCTCGCCTCCGCCTTCCCTCGAGCCCTGGAAGGTTACTTGTGTTGCCGCCATGAACGAGAAATTATGTGGCCCCGCGAAGTATCTTGTCGGGATCTCTTTCCCCCGTTAATTTATACGCTTATTACTTTTCACAGCTTGACGGAACTTGTTGCCCTTTTTGCACGACACACTTGCTGGGTTAAGCATGGCATGGTGTTAGGTGTAGGGTTTATTCGTTTATTTTTCTATGGTCTTGTCAACAAATGTGTGTGCGTGCGTGTGTGTGTGTGTGTGTGTGTGTGTGTGTGTGTGTGTGTGTGTGTGCGTGTGCGTGCGTGTGCGTGTGCGTGCGTGCGTGTGCCTATCTAATGTCAATCCGCAGACACCTTGAGTTACCTTGAGTGATTCAGAGTCACACAAGTTGATCCACCTAAAACCAGTCCCAAGGAGTCACTACAAAGCATCTTGACACGACTCGACTCACTTGATGTAAACGCAGCCTTAAAGTACTCAGAATCCTGTCGAGTCACTTCGGTCACCCAGAATAACCAAAGGCCCATATTAACAGAGATTCTTAAATGTGTAGCTTTTCTCAGATTAATTTCTAGTGTTAAAATTCATCTTAACCTCACAAAATCGGTGCTGTACTTAAGCCATTATCTCATTAACAGTAAATTTGAAGCTGCTGATGAGATAATGGCTAAAGTATAACATTTTCAGGAACTTAACATTGATTTTAAGACTAGAAATACGCCTAAAAAAATTGTAAATTTAAGAATTTCTTAATATGGGTCCTGGGCTTCTCAGAATTAGTTATTTTCAGTGAGTAAATAATAATTCGTTATTGAGGCGTGAGGACAGTGACCCAGTGCTGCGTGATCGTGTGTGTGTGTGTGTGTGTGTGTGTGTGTGTGTGTGTGTGTGTGTGTGTGCGTGTGCGTGTGTGTGTGGGGTGGGGGGTGGGGCAGGGGGGGGGCAGGGGGCTATCACGCCACTCACGAACCTCTCCGGGAGAAGTCAACGAGTATCATCATATAAGGAATAAATGAGGAGGAAAATAACACACATTCCAATGGCTTCCCTTCTGTCATTACCGCGTCACAGAGGGGTATACATTTCCTCGGTTATTCTCTTTACATACGAACCAACCTGTGGAGACTGCACCAGTATTGAGGCAGCAATGGAAGAAGTCTACGGGAAGGCAAAGACTAAGATGATCCTTATTACATAACTTAGAAATATTATATCGTGTCTATTTAATATGACCTGACCTAACCTAAGCTGACCTTACCTAACCTAACCTAACCTGCGGAGACTGCACCAGTATTGAGGCAGCAATGAAAAATGTCTACGGGAAGGTAAAGACTAAAATGATCCTTATTACGTAACTTCAGAAATATTATATCGTGTTCTTTTTAACCTTACCTAACCTAACCTAACCTGCAGAGACTGCACCAATATTGAGGCAGGAGTGAGGAAGGTGTACAGGATAAAAAAACCTAAAATAATTCTTACTACATAACTCATACGAAATATTATAACGTGTCCTTCTAACCTTACCTAACCTGACGTACAGCACCACTCCTCTTCTCAAGTTTTCTTTGTCTTTATAGAATCAGAGCGAGGTTTATAATTCTGTATACGAGGTCGAGAGATCGTAAATCCAGGAACAGGAAAGAATGTGTATCAAATTTTTTCTTATATATTTCTTTTGTCCTGTTAACTAGTTAAAAGTTATTGAAATTAGGTCACTCAAAATTAGATCCATAATTCATAATATTCTTTGTATAATATTGTTGATAAATAAAAGGATAAATCATAATAACTAATGATGAATAAACACATGCACAATTTCCTTAGGTTCAAGTTGTGATAACATAGTAATGAATTGCAGTAAAAGTGACTGCGTTGTCAAAAATACAGCAGGTTATTTTCAACATTTATTTATATTAAAGCTAAACAGAGAATCTAATTTAGTCAAAAGGATAGTGGAAATAATTTGTTTGTCCTCATTTGCAATTTTGAAGGTATATTACACAATATGCATACAAAATAGAAAAAAAAGAATCGATAAACATTCATTACATAACTGAAATTGTAAACAATCTGGACGAGACGAGAGTGATGTACATCAATTCACATTTTCTTGAGTTGAAACATTACTTTGAAGAAAATTTAATTCTAATAATTGTATTAGTATTGAGCATTGTTTCCAAGTAAGGGCTAATCCAAGAAGTTAATCTAAGTAATGTACGTGTTTTCATGCTGTGTGAAATTGTATTGACGAGGCGATGAGGCCTAAAAATATCACAGAAAAACCTCGTAACTCTCAACAATCCCTGAGCAAACGCTAACTGGAGACATTGAATCCAAGAGTAAAGTGAGTGATGGTATCTTCCCTGAAATGTGATAGAGACGAGAAAACAAAAGGTCAAGAAATAACTCAGAGTAAGACTCGTAACTCAACACAGTCTACACGAGAAGGCCAAATAAAGACGTAGAATCCAAGGCTGAAGTGAGTGAAAGTTCGTATTTTCCTTGAGTTGTGAGGTTGTATTGACGTTTGTGTGGCGTCGCGTGTGATCACTGGTCCCATTTCTCGTCACAGCGCCCTCTCGTGACGCGGTGGAAGTCCCTCAGCGGCTATTTAGGGTTCAGGAGAGAGAGCAGGTCACATACATTCGATATCCTAACGTGACTCCCTCGCTTGGCTGGCCTTTGACTTGCCCAATGTTTTTCTTTTTTCTATTTTCTTGTAAGAGGGGGAGAAGCTGGCCAAGGGAAAAAATAACCCAAAGAAATCCACTAATTTGCCAGTTCTTTTAGAGTTCAAAAGAGCGAGCCGAAGGACAGGGACAGTGCTGAAACCTCCCTCGCAAATAGTGAAGGCAAGTCGTGATGTGATGATGTGATACCCGTGGAAAAGTGGGTTAATTTACCATGATGCAGCACGAAAGGGAGTGAGCAGACTGACTGACTGACCTGTATATGTTCACTGGGTATCCGGGAATCTAAAAAAGCGTGCAAGGAAAGGAGTTGGATTTGAGAGGCCTCTGCTGTACTGCTTCTCTTGACTTTTCCCAGTTGCACACTTTTATCTTTTTTTTTTCCTTCTCAGCGTCTATTTTTTTTTTTCCTCTCTCATTTTTGTAATTTTCTTTCGTTTTATTTTTGTCTTTCTCGGTACATTTTGCTTTATTTGCACGCGTGTTGCTTCTCGATGCCGTCTCTTTTCCCGGGTTTCTCTTGGCTTCCTTTGCTTGCCTTGTTCATATATAAATTTTTCTCGCTTTGGTATTCTGAAAAGCGAGCAACTTATGAGGTTAGCCATCTTGCTTCG
>CM035183.1:12181230-12182724 GCA_020233015.1 Callinectes sapidus
CTTCTTCCCCTTCCTACTCCTCCCTTTCCTTCTTTCAGAGCTTCCTTTAACCTCCTCCAGGTGACCCGCTTTCCTTCAATAACCCTTTCTTTTCTTCATCTTTCATTCCTTTCATGTTTTTTTTCTTTCCTTTATAACGTCCCTTGATCACACTGATGTCCTTTCCTTCACTGCTAAGGGTTCAAACTCCTTCTTTACATCAATCAACTACACTTAATATTTGTTGGCCTCATCCAATACATTTCTTTTTTCCTTTAACAACCATTTCCTCCCTTCATCTTATATTCCTTTCATCATTTTTTCACACTAATCTCCTTACCTTTATTGCTAAAGGTTCAAACTCCTTCTTTACATCAATCTTCGACACTAAACACCACTTGGCCTCATTCAATACATTTTTTTCCCTTTAACAAAAATTTCCTTCCTTTATCTTATATTCCTTCCATCTTTTTTCCCACTAATTTCCTTTCCTTCACTGCTAAAGGTTCAAACTCATTAAACTACACTTAATGATACTTGGTTTCCTCCAATACATTATTTTTTTCTCCTTTAACAAAAAATTCCTTCCTTTATCTTATATTCCTTCCATTTTTTAACACTAATCTTCTTCCCTTCACTGCTAAAGGTTCAAACTCAATCAACGACACTCAGCACCCCCTTGGTCTCACCCTACCGTACCCTAACCTAACCTAACTTAACCTAGCCTCGTTCCTTCATCCACGTGAGGAGAGGGCCGAGAGGGAAGGTTCATCAATCAGTGTTTGTTTTAACACTAATCTTCTTCCCTTCACTGCTAAAGGTTCAAACTCAATCAACGACACTCAGCACCCCCTTGGTCTCACCCTACCGTACCCTAACCTAACCTAACTTAACCTAGCCTCGTTCCTTCATCCACGTGAGGAGAGGGCCGAGAGGGAAGGTTCATCAATCAGTGTTTGTTTTAACACTAATCTTCTTCCCTTCACTGCTAAAGGTTCAAACTCAATCAACGACACTCAGCACCCCCTTGGTCTCACCCTACCGTACCCTAACCTAACCTAACTTAACCTAGCCTCGTTCCTTCATCCACGTGAGGAGAGGGCCGAGAGGGAAGGTTCATCAATCAGTGTTTGTTTTAACACTAATCTTCTTCCCTTCACTGCTAAAGGTTCAAACTCAATCAACGACACTCAGCACCCCCTTGGTCTCACCCTACCGTACCCTAACCTAACCTAACTTAACCTAGCCTCGTTCCTTCATCCACGTGAGGAGAGGGCCGAGAGGGAAGGTTCATCAATCAGTGTTGAAACAAAGGGTAATGCCAACCAAGGAGGACTTCGCTTGGGATTGCAGAAGACGCTGACGAAGGGAAAAATGTGAGGGCTTCGTGCCTCTTCAAGTGTTATAACTTTCTAGCACGCATCCGGCCACACGCACGCACACACGAGTTGGAGGTAGCTCACAATCTCTCTCTCTCTCTCTCTCTCTCTCTCTCTCTCTCTCTCTCTCTCTCTC
>CM035183.1:12259098-12271012 GCA_020233015.1 Callinectes sapidus
TGTGTGTGTATGTGTGTGTGTGTGTGTGTGTGTGTGTGTGTGTGTGTGTGTGTGTGTGTGTGTGTACGTAGCAGGGGAACAAGGCGTTTGGGTTGTATGTATGTGTGTATGAGTGTGCACGTGTGTGTATATCTATGTAGGCGAGACAGTGTGTGTGTGTGTGTGTGTGTGTGTGTGTGTGTGTGTGTGTGTGTGTGTGAGTGAGTGAGTGTAGGAAAGATGACGTAAAAATTGGCCTCCCGCCTTCACCACTTAATACCCTAAGCCATCCAGCTTTTAAATAATTACTTGGCATTATTTCTTTACACTTTTTCCTTCTCCTATAAATGTCAGGAGGCATTCAGTGTTTTACTCTTAGGAGAAAAGAATGTGATTAATTGTGATATATAAAAGCTTTTAATACCAGAATCTTAAAAGCACTTTCATGTTACCTCTCTCTTCCCCTGTGTGTGTGTGTGTGTTTCTGTGTGTGTGTGTGTGTGTGTGTGTGTGTGTGTGTGTGTGTGTGTGTGTGTGTGTGTGTGTGTGTGTTGTGACCTTTTAGTTATGTATTGAGGGTGATATAAGAAAAATATCAACACTTTTCTATCATTTTTCTCCTCGCTTCAAGACATAATCCTTCCTCACAATGCTGTTGGGAATCCTTTTAACTTTCCTCCTCTCCTGTTCACAGTTATTCCGCCAATTTTCTTAATATCCTTTGATGCACTTCCTTTTTTTACCTATTAAATATTATAAAGGTAGTTTCATGTCATCATCGTGTGAATATCTTATTTTTCACTGTTTATTGCACGGTATGTATATTTTCTTTCTTATTGTATTTATTTTTCCTAAGTGTAAAATATTCATGCTTTAAAAGGATAATAAGTTAATTTTCTCTTTTTTCTCCAATTCATCCTCTTTTGCTCAGTCCGTCTCAACATTTTCATCTTAAAACTCATAATATTTTCCTTTCTCCATCGCTTCTCTTCATCCTTTGCCTTGAGTGTATCGTGTTTTCCACAATGATTTAACTCCTCCTGTGCTTTTCTCTGAAGTGCGTTATAAATAGATGCATGTAGTCATACACCACCTACACTCTTTAAGGCTCGCTCCTCCTCCTCTTATTCCTTGAGTGCACTTACGATACATACTATTCTATTTTACTGTGTCGTGTGGCTGCGTAACACAATCACCCTTTGATCAATTACACCCTTGACATTATTACCTTTTCCGCCACAGTATGTGTTTTTTTTTAGTAGCTACCTAGTTACGTAGTTTTGGCTCGGCGTTTACTGGTTTGGGATTCTGCATTGCGTTTATCTGTTGAAATTTGCGTGTTTTTTTTGTGCAGGGTAGTTAACGTGACGCAGTGTGACGCGGCGGGTAAAGAGTCCTCACTATAAATACATATAACGAAGGGGACGAAAATAACAACACAGACGCATGCAGCTTTATGTGAGATTGGATTTGGCGCTGCATTGTGAACGGGAGTGAATGATTGTCAGTGGGTGGAAGTGAGTGGGTGAGTGGTGTGTTGTGGTGCTGTGACTGGGTTTAGTGTGAGTGGGTGGAGGTGGGTGTTTAGTGATGCTGGGATGGGTTAGGAGTATACGGGGGTAATAATGCTGCTGGAGTGGGGGGGGGGGGGGGGGTTGATATATAGTTGCTTACTTCTCTCTTTTCGTATAGATTAATTGTTTCTTTTCTTTCATAGCATTGCCCATAATGCTTCTATAGTGTGTAAAGGATTATTTGTCCCATTATCTTAACTTTTTTTTTAAACATACAAACAAATGTAAAAAAGTGCTTAAAGTGATAAGAGTAACTGAGAGTGGATTTGCAGTGGAACAGGTGGAAGAAGGTTTGCTGTGGTGAGTGAGTGAGAGTGTGTGTATTGTAGTAGCAGGAATGGCTGGAGGGGGTGTATAATGGTGATGGTGATGGGGGGAGGTATGGTGAAGGTGTGACATGGCAGTGAGTGTAGCATTAGTGATGGAAACCGTTGTATCATTCACGTATTAACACGTGGCTCTGGCGTGCACACTGTGGAAGATATATTGAGCTGTGTTTATTCCCATCATCACCATCACCATCACTATCATTATCATCATCATCATCATCATCATCATCAACATGAACATCACCATCACCATCATCCTCCTCCTCTTCACCTATGACTCCACTAAAGGGCAAAGTCTCCTTCAACTGTTTATTCTATCAGCTGTTTGTCTCTTCCAAGCTATTACGGTAAAATTTCCTATTTCCAGTTTTCTATCAGCCAGGCCTTTCACTCTCTTGAGTTACCTTTCGATTTCTCACATCTCGTATCTGTTATGTGCGCGACACTCACTTTTTTGTCTAGGACTTTTGTTTCAAATATTAACATAAGTTATAATAAATGTTGCGTAAAAGAAATGTATTCGTTAAATAATTTCTTTAGCACGGACGTTTTTTTTCTCCCTTATGTATGGTTAACCGTTTGCTGGTAAGGGTGTCTTTTTCTCACGTTTATAGCACTGTAAAAGACTGTTTGCATGGATACGTAAAAGAAGATTAAACGAAATATTATAAAATATGAAGTTTGTTATTTTTTAAAAAATTAAGATATAGTACATATAAACACACACAAAAAAAAGATTGATAGCTGAATAAAATATCTATCACTTATGACAAAACTTTCTGGCAGTGAAAGAGTTACCCGTGTGAAGTTTCTATGTTGAATTAGACAAACGAGAAGGAAAGGTGGTGGAAAACGGACACTGAAGCGGGGCAATGTATATTCTGTTATGGTCCAACTATATTGCTTTGGAGGGAAACTGAATCTATCGCATTCTCTCAGAGGAAGACCTGCGGTAAAGACATAAAGCGGTGGATATACTGCGCACAATACTCTTACCTCAATCTAACTTCCTCTGCAACCTTTCCCAAGCCTCAATTCATATCTGAGGCCACGATAGTTTCAGAATAGCAAAGCAAATTGAATAAAATCACATGTAATCATCCCCGTCACAAATCATTCCTCGCTATTTATCTTTCACGTAGACTGTAATCTCCAATCTGTGATGCGGCGATAAATCTCTGTTTAGTCAAGGAAAATGAAAGAAAAAGGAATCAGCAAAGCCATCCCCAACACAAATCCTTCCTCATGCAGCAAGAGACTGGAATCTACGTAAATCCATGATGGGGCAATGAATATGAAGTACAAAAAGAGATGAATAAGTGATAAATCGTGTACAACTTTCCCCCATGCCGGACCTTCCTCACTGTCTGTCACTTGTCTACTCACGTGCTTATACGTATATTCATGGCGCCCAGTCTTGCTGTCTAAGTGGCATGCTGAAAAAAATAGTAGGTTTGTAATCGATCACGTGCATTATTCACGAACCTTCACTGATCAGGAGTCCCTTCAGAGCTGTCTCACCCTTTACTAGTCTTTCCTCCTCCTCCTCCTCCTCCTCCTCCTCCTCTTCTTCTTCTTCTTCTTCTTCCTCCTCCTCCTCCTCCTCCTCCTCCCCTGGGCCTTCCCTCCCCAAGTTCCAGGGTAGCACGGCAACTTCTAATCCATTTTGTGGTTCGTCCCGTGATTCATATTCTGCTCTTATAATCTCGCCCCGCGCATCGTCACGTACTCTTCCTGTCTGGCTTTATTACTTCTCCAGATATTTGGTTGGTAGGCATTTTCTATGAGAGTCGCTGGAATGTAATTATTGGGTCAGAGTTACTCTTTAGTTTTTTCCTGAGGCTTTTTTGTATTTCATGTGTGGTGGCATTTTAAGTTGTTCTTGGTCTATGGTATTTTGATGGTGAATATAGATTGTTTGGTTGATTAGGTGTGTGTGTGTGTGTGTGTGTGTGTGTGTGTGTGTGTGTGTGTGTGTGTGTGTGTTTGAAAGGTGAAGTTGTGGTAATGAAATTGCTCTTGTTGGTTATTTTCATCTTCATTCTTGCTCGAGTTTATTATTTTTTTTTTTTCGGGGTATAATTTCCTTTAAAAGAATGCCTTTTTACTAAGCTATTTTTCTCCTCTCTACATTGTTTTCTAATGTACATTTCCCCTCTTGCCTCGGAGCTATTGCCGGTCAAGGCCACTCTCTGTTTTTTCAGTTTGTTTTGGTATTTCCTCTTTTGTGGCTTACTTGACATTGCGTAATGTAATAATTATGATAATGTGATAATAAGTGTTAGTGGAAGTGCGATTATACCAACACACACACACACACACACACACACACACACACACACACACACACACACACACACACACACACACACACACACACACACACACACACAGACCGTCTGTGCACTTACGCCTCTTAACTTTGGACAAAATCAACCACTCTTTTTATGAGATGTTGCATTTGTTCCCTTTATGATTTCACACACAAAAAAACGTAGTTCTCCAAATGGACATGTTAGTGTTTTAATTGTGCCGATTATTTCAAAGAAACATCGTTGTACTTGTGTTCATAAGATAGATTTCGTCATATGTATAACATGCTTTATACTCAAGTCAAAACCGACATGCATGTTAGTGCATTAATCAGGAAACGTCAATGAGGCACTTAGCATATGTATCATCTGCATTGAAACAGGATGAAATTCCGGCCAGTAATTAGTTATTCGTATTCTTACATTAAAATGTCTTATTCTAACTCTTATTCTCATTATAATGCCAAAGAACATTATTTGGCCGATTCAGGAAGGTGAAGAATCAAATAACTTTTCTACATTTTATTGCCTGAGTCTTAACATGTGTTAGTTTGTTGTTGTACTGTCAGTATGTTCTTATTCTTCAGAGACATGTTCACGTGTGACTCTGTTTTCATCATATCTGTGAAGTTGAGGGCCAGATGACTTTTCTAGTATATTTATTGCCTGAGTCTTGACATGTGTTGGTTTGCTGTTACACTGTCTTTCTTATTCGTCATTGGTATTTTGACATGTGGCTCTGTTTTCATCATTCCTGGCACTCTCTGGGGACTAGATTGACTATTCTGATTGGAACTTTGTTTTACTTAAAGGGGTGCATCAGTTATGGTTTCTCTTGTCCTTTAGCCAACTTCCAATAACCCATTTAGTATTGGGACGCAATTTCATGTTTATTCTACTTATCATTTGTCAATTTTATACTGATTCAGGAAGTCAGACTCTAGTCATTACTCTTGATTTCCATAGACTCTTCCTCATGTCAATAAAATCGTCTAATCATACCCGAAACTTGTGGTAAAAATGTGTCCTAGTAATGAAGGGGCTGAAAGCAATGAAAGAAAAGACACAACGATATCGAGGTAAAAGTTTTCTTCTTATTGAAACGCTTTCATAGAAGATAGCTATCACCCTCGTCAACTTTAACATACCTGGAAGACATTTCAGGTTGACATTCTCTCTTCAGCCGGCATTCCTAAGGTGCTGAGTGCTTACATGATGCTCACTACAACACTGCCATTCCAACACTACTTTATACGCCATTCAGCTCTGTCGTTAGGCCGGTTTTTTCGTCGTTAAATGTGCACAGGAATGTTTATGAGTACTGTATCAAAGAGGGAGTTGCAGAGCAGATTGCATTTTTTAGTGTAGCTCTGAATCCACACTCACCGAGCATCGCACCTGATTAAAGTTTCATGTTTGCACAGGTGTAGTGTAGTGAGTGCGTGAGTGTGTCCGCGGCCCTCTCACTCATTATCGCCAGGTGTGTGGGGAGGAGGAGCAGGCACAGTGCGTCGCGTGTTTCTGAATCGTTTTGCATCTGCACATCAGGTGTAGACATCTAAATTGCAGGTGAATTAGCCCTGAGTGAGCCCCTACATATGTGAATGTGGACATTTTAGGCGCGTTTCCTGATTTAAGTACAGAGCCTCGCTGGGATAAAGACCTGAAACACCCCAACATTCCCCGCAAGTTTCTCTGGTCACGAAGCAGTAGTAAGGGTAAAGATGTAACTTTCACGAGCGACTCTACCTGTTATAAGACTTGCATGACCTGTGGTAAGCCAGAGGGTTGGGTTTGCACAGGTGGCCAACAGGTAGTGGGTGGGTGGGGCGAGGGGGTTGGGGGCGAGGGAAGCAGTGGTGTCCGAACGGGGGCTAAAACTCAGGTATAGTGACACGGGGTGGGTGACCTTGGCTTCTCGCTGAGTATTGATCGATCGACCACAGTTTTAGGTGGCGTACTGTGGCGCTCACTGACACCGGACGAAATGCTCCAGCGAAAAGGGGGAATGTTTGTAGTGATATTTGTTGTCTCTTTTTACCTTCCACCATTCAGTCTGTGTTGTCTCTCTAATCCTCTAAACCATCTATGTTCCTTTCCCCGTTTTTCTCTTCTTCTCCCATGCTAATTTTCTCGTCTTTCTCGTTCTTTTGTTCTTTTCATTGTTTAGTCTACCTCATCATCGTAATCTCTTTTTTCTTCTTCTTCTCGTCTTCTTTCTTGCCTTACCTGCTCTCTTTAATATTTACTTCCTTTTCTCCTTCCTCAACTTCTATTTGCCTTCCTTGCTTCTTCCTTGTTTCTTTCTCGTTCTCATTTTCTTCTTCCTTGTTTTAGTCTCTCATTGTCGTCTTTGTTTTTCTTACCATTTTTCTCGTCCTCAGTTTATTCCTAGTATTGCTTTTCGTTTCTTTTCTCCTCCTCTTTTCAGTTTCTCATTCTTCTCTGACTCCTTCTTTTCCTTATTCTTTCCCTGATTTTCTCAAAGATCCAGCTGCCCAGCTAATACTGTTAGTCGCATTAACCCCTTCAGTACCATGACTTATTCTCACATTTATTCTGTTTGTTGTTTGATGATTATTGTTTGATGATTTTATACAGCTTCAGAAGCTTATGTGGGGATTAAGATAGTGAAGATTTCGGCCATTAATTTTCTGACCTCTATAGACCCTTTCTAATGTGAATAAAATCGTTTAATGACACACAAAGCTTATGATAAAAAAGTGCCCCGCTATTAAAGGGGTCAATATCAATACATTATTTTTTGAGGTGTAATAGACGATATCGAAATAAATTGAGGCTTTGTAACATTTTCTTTAACTCACGATAGGCTTTGATTCTGTACGTGCAAGTTTTCCTCAGCAAGACTTTTAGCTAAATTGTTGCTCTGTTTTTTTTTCTTTTTCTTTCTGCAGTGCTTGTCGGACGGTGGCTCGTGGGCTCGTGGGCGTGTGTTCTCATTACCTCTCCTTCCTAATCCAGTGGCAGTCCTTTTTTCCAGTCTCTTTTGCTTCCATTCCGTAATTTGTAAGTCATTTGTAAGTCACGAACACACATTACTTTCAGGGCCTCAGCAAGCAGCCCCGCAGACAGACAGACAGACGGACAGGCAGACAGGCAAATAGACACTTGGATTGGCATATGCTCACACATAAGCACACACACGCGCGCGAACACACACACTTACACACACACACACACACACACACACACACACACACACACGTACACACACACACGTACACATTACATACATGCCATCCTTTATCAGACTCTAAAGTGGACAAGTCATCGTGAGTGTAATGGCTTTAAGGGAAATTACAGGACGCTCACCAAAACACACGTAGACACGGAATAAAACTGTTGATTACCAGATTTTTTTGTCAACAAGTCCACTGACAATGTTCTAATCCTCGCTGTTATTATTGGTACGAGTAAACACACCAATAAAAATATTAGGAAAAAAAAAAATTGTGCACAGTTTCGGAATACATTATAAAGTTGTCATAACGTGTTGTTTCAATATTCCGCTCACGGCTGTTTAGATGTAATTTCAGACCAGTGCGTTTGTCCTAAAGGTTACGAGTCTATTTTTGACACTCGCCGGAAAGTGATGGCGACAGGAAAGTTTCATATTTATGTCCAACTCGTGAATGACTTGTACACAAGGACTTTGACCCCTCACCGCCCCCCCCCCCTCTCTCTCTCTCTCTCTCTCTCTCTCTCCCTCTCTCTCATCTCTCGCCATCATCCTCATCTCTCTCTCTCTCCATCTCTCCTCGTCCGCTCCTCTCTGAACTCTCTCTCTCTCTCTGTGTGTGTGTGTGTGTGTGTGTGTGTGTGTGTGTGTGTGTGTGTGTGTGTATGTGTGTTCGTAAGGGAGGTTCGGGATGTCTAAATTTTTGTCTCTGAGTTTCGTAGTTTATGAAGATAAAAAGAAGAAAAAAAATGTAGAAGTTTGTAGGAATGTTTGCGTTTCAATGAACACGTATCGGTGGTTATGAGGGACTTTTTTCCTTTACATATTTCAAGGGGAACATTTTTTTTTTTCGAAGGGGAAAGTTGATTAGAAAATATAGATTTTTTTCATGGACCAATTACATTTCGTAATTTTTCATATAACTCGCAGGGATATATTTACTTAATTTTGCAATGTATGTCACTAATTTCTTTCACTGCAATGGATTTATTTACCTTTTTTACTGCAATTTACTGAAAATAACTTTAGTATAATTTTTCATCTCTCTACGTAGTTCCCTTCCGTTGTTTCCTCTCCTCACCATACAAAGACCATCCCGTGCGCCGCCTGTCCACTCTGTTGTTAGCGCACAGCATATAACTGAACCTCCACCACACATAACTTTGCGGATGATAAATGCAAACCCATTCCAGGGACAGAACAATGCAACATGAACCTTTATTTACACTCTCACCATCAGCACCAGTAGTAGTGCCATTAACTACATCATTTTTTTGTACCTCCCTCCCTCCAACCCTCCATTTCTGCCTCTGTCGCTCCACAGGGCACGCTGCTTCTCATACGTGTTGGTCACAAATATCGAAACATAATGAACGTTTTTAGTGTCAGTCTCTCGTACTGGGTGACAAGTGCACGACTGAAAAACATGCTTGGATCTATTTTTTTCGCCCTTTGCGCAGGTGAGCCGCGCAGCTTGCAGTGGGAGAGAAAACGGCAATCCAGAAAACACGTGCCTGGATTATTGACATATGATTAACCTCACGTGATTGGAGTGCTCTTCACTTATATTGTTGAAAGAAGTGTGTGTGTGTGTGCGTGTGTGTGTGTGTGTGTGTGTGTGTGTGTGCGTGTGCGTGTGCGTGTATGTCAGTCTCTTGCACACAGCCTACATAACTGAATAAATTAGTACGTACTTATGCTACTGAAAGAAGTTTTGTCTGCTTGTCTTTATCTATCTACAATTGCCATCTGCATAAAGGGTACTTAGCGATATGAACCAGTACTTATAGGGTTGGAAAAGATGCCTCTGTCTGTCTCCACCTGTCTGTTACTCTATCTTGTTCTTGCTAGACTCTGTGGTATTCAATAGACCTGTACTTTTTCCACAGTCTGTCAGTGTATATCTCCGTTGATGCCTCTCTCTATCTCTTTCTCTATCTGTTTTTTCTTTGTAACTGAATATATCAGTGGTGTTCTTTTCCTATTGAACTCAAAAGGACTATATGTGTTTGTATGTGTTTGTGTCTCTCTACGTCTACCCAGACTCTCTAACTTTGAGTAAATGAGCAATGACAGTAGCCAGACTGTTTGTCTCCTCTCTTTTTTTGTGTGTGTTTTTTTCCTAACAGTGAATACACAAATAGTTTCGTTTTTTTTCTTCTTGTTCTCTCTCTCTCTCTCTCTCTCTCTCTCTCTCTCTCTCTCTCTCTCTCTCTCTCTCTCTCTCTCTCTCTCTCTCTCTCTCTCTCTCTCTCTCTCTCTCTCTCTCTCTCACGTAAATAAAGTATGGGAAAGAATAAATCTGTTTCTCTTTTCGTATGTGACTCTTTTAACAGTAAAACAAAACAAAAGTAAAGTAAGCCAAACTATCAAGTATCTTCAGGAATTAACAAAGAGAGCCACGTGGAGTTCTGGAAACGCTGCATATCAACACAGGGGAGGTTACCGTGAAAGGAAGTGAGGTGCAGCGGGCGGTGTGGGGAGAGTTGCTGTGGTGGTGGTGGTGTGGCGGGGAAGTCATGCAACACTCGCTGACGAAGATGTCGTGCTCAAGTCGCATATTGTGCCCGCAGGAACACTCTTTCAGGCTCACAAACACGCAAGTACTCACCACAGTCATGCAAATCCACGCGTTGTCACACCCATTCACCGACCGACACGGACGCACACACACACACACACACACACACATACACACACACACACACACACACACACACACACACACACACACACACACACACACACACACACACACACACACACACACACACACACACACACACACACACACACATACACACAGACACAAACACACGAGCCTCAGAATATATTAAACAATCGTCCGTGAAAGAAAAGAAAACGTGATTCGTGACTCCTCCTTGCAAGCGACGAATTGAGCAAGCTGTGTGCCTTTCTAGACCGTCTGTTTTCTGTGGATTGACTTAAAAGGGGCCTCGTCTGTCGGCGTCCTGCTCTTCTGGGGGTTCGAGTCATGCTCTAGTGACGTCATCGGCGAGCCATCAAGGGGAGGGAACACGCAATCCTGGCTGGGGTGACACTGGCGCTTGTGGTGAGCCGAGGATGACAGTGTGGTATATTCTTGCACTAAAAACGAGGAAACGCGATTAATGTGGTGTCCTTGAACCTTCAGAATAATCCATAAAGCTAAAAAGATGTGGAATAGTTAACTTTCTTCTTCTTTTTCTTTCTTTTTCTTTTACTTTCTGCAACGTTTATTGTTCTCTGTCGTCTTCCCAACACTCTCTTTCGATAAATGAGTAGATGATAGAAGGAGGAATTCCTTTACTATTTTTTTCTCTCCTTCCTCTGACATTTATTGCAAGTTACGCCACTTACTTAGCACTTCCTTCATAGATAATGTAACGAAGAAACTTGGACTCACTTTTCTCTCTCTCTCTTCTGTCTTTCTCAAACATGAAAAATAAAATAATAAAAAAGTCTACCACCTGTTTAGCATAATGCAACACACAAGCATGGAATCAGGTAACCCATTATGCAATCTTTCTTCCACTCCTTCACTAATATCTCAAATTATTAAGCTTGGGACTTCTTTTATGGAATTATTGGCGACTACCTGAGCAAATAACAGTATTGGTGCCACTTGTACATCATGCCAGTGTTATATAATACGTGGCCAGCAATAAAAGCGAGGCGGATATACCAAATAAGGCTTACTGGGTCAGCCGGTGAGAAATGACAGGATTGGTGGTGGAGGAAGTTGTGATGGTGGTGGAGGGAGAGGGTTGTGATGGTGGTGGTAGGAGAGGACTATGATAGTGGTAGAAGGAGAGGGTTGTGATGGTGGTAGAGGAAGAGAGTTAGGGTGGTGGTGGAGAGAGATTATGATTATGGTGAAGGGTTGTGAGGGTGGTGGAGGGAAGGGGTTGTGATGATGGTAGAAAGACAGGGTTATGATAGTGATGAAGCAAGAGAATTATGATGATGGAGGTGAGGTGAGGGAGGGTTACAATAATGCTGGAAGAGGGTTGTGATGGTTAAGGAATATGAACGAGAAATACACCACGAAAAGACAGCAATATTAGCAGCAACAGGAGGCAGGGTGGAGACAGAAAGGAAACTCGTGGATACTTCTAACTCTAACACGTACACAGAGGAATGGACTTGGCCTGACTGTCATGCCGAAACAATAGTGAGCTCATTTACTGGTAGAAACAAAGGTCTGTAGTGCGTAGTGCTGTGAGTGTTTGAGTAAGTTCTTCCAGTGTTGCAGGAAGATGAGTCGAGCTGGAGCAGAACGAGGAGTGGAAAGGAGGTTGATGAGTTTGAGTTAGTTGACACTGAGTCTTTCTTTCTCTTTCCATTTTCTTCATTTTCCTTTCGGGTTTTTGGCGATGAGTTGCTTCGAGTCTTATCTTTTTGGTGTTTTACGTTTCCTCTTTCTTTGGTCGTTCGTCGTTTTCTGTCTGTCCTCGTTTTCTTGTCGTTTCTCTCTCTCTCTCTCTCTCTCTCTCTCTCTCTCTCTCTCTCTCTCTCTCT
>CM035183.1:12354525-12366842 GCA_020233015.1 Callinectes sapidus
TCAGTAGTAGCAGAAAGAAGCAGAAGCAGAAGCAGCAGCAGCAACTTAACATTACAAAACATCACTAAAGACTATCATAAAGAAAGAAAAAAAAATACATAAAAAAACAACGATACGCCGGATATCTCAAGTCTGCGTAAAGATGTGGCCTTTTTTCCCCCACCCTTCGCCATTAAAGCCTCAACATCACGTGGTCCTGGAGCGTCACGGACAGGACACTCAGGAAATCCTTCAGGTGTGGAGCATCGCTGAGCACCTCCCGCCAAAGATCAATTAAGAGGACGTAGGCGAGGGAGAAAAAAAGGGTGATTAAATTATGCTCTAAGGAAGCCAGGAAGCCCATATCCCCTTCAGACTCAACTTTGTTTCATTAGAGAATACGGCCCAAAGGGAGGCTGGGGAAAACACAGAGAGAGGGAAGGAAGGAAGGAAAGAAGGGGAGAAGGATACGGGATGAAAAAGAGTCGAGGAAATATGTATCATGAACAGTGGAAAGACAAAGACATTATGGTTATAGACTCGGGGAAGTGCAAAGAGGCAAAGCTGGAAATATGGAAAACGAAAAGATATTGATAAAAGAAAATGAATAAAAAAGAACAGAAAGAAGGAAGGAAGGAAAGAAGGGGCGAAGGATACACAATGAATAAGAGTCAACAAAATGTGTATCATGAAACAGTGAAAAGACAAAGACATTATGGTTATAGACTTGGGGAAATCCAAAGAGACAAGACTGGAAATATGGGACACGAAAAGATATTGATTAAAGAAAAATGAATAAAAATGAATACCAACGAAAGAAACAAAACGTGAAAGAAGATTGAGAAAAAGAGCTAAAGAAGAAAACTACAAGAAAATTCGAATAAACCATAAACAGACAATGAATCAATCGTTTTTGCTGGAAAGTGACACAAGCCAACAAACAGAGACAAGAAAAGTAGAACATAATTCATTTGTAATTCTACCCAAAGAAACACAAAAATTACAGCAAAAAGAAGCACATCTAATTTCCCTTACAAAGCTGTTGATGAACTACGATATCTAAAATGAGTGACGTTGGACGTTAAAATTTAAGGAAATAACGCTGGCATATCAAAGCTACAACATTATTACAGAGAGGATTGTGTGAGTGTTGTATATCTCTATTTACAGGATCACAAGCTGCCCTCCCCAGCTTTACACACATTAATACACATCATCAGGAGATTAAACACAGCAACACACATCATCAGGAGATTAAAACCCATTGTCTATACGAGAGAAAAACAGGAACCTTGAGAGCAAAGGTCAGGTACCTTATTTCAAATATTGGGCTCCGCTACAGGACTTTTTATGAAATGAGTAACGAGCTGCCTTTAGGAAAACACCGCTGGCTTTTAAAAATCCAATTTCATAAACATATGACGATAAGCTATTTCGTAATATTTTTCAATCACTACTTTTATTCCTTTTTTTATTTTCGTTCGGTAATCGCACGCTTACTATTTAGTGACAAAAGTTACAAACGTGTTATTGGAAAATTTTGGTTGGTAATGAAACACGTAAAGGAAACCAAAGGAAGTCATTTACACCATTTTCAAAAGCAGAAAAACGGAAAAAGAAACAATCTGCAAAAAGAAAAGCACCAGGGAAAAGATTACAATGCCATTTTCAAAAACAGGAAAACGGGAAAAGAAACAAACTGCAAAAAGAAAGCACCAACCACAAACTACAATAACAAATATCAGAAAGCGTCCCATTTGACTCCTTCACTATCAATCTTGACCACTCATCATTGTGAACATTTTTTTGCAACAGTATCTTCAGAGAATTTTAACATGCAGACCAATTGACCTCACACTCATTCTAACCACATGTACCATACCACACATACTATATATAATGCGTTTCGAATGTTGACAAAGGATGATCACGGTAGTAGTTATTGAAATACAAGACTTCACCGTCCGTATTTTGAAACACTTTGCTCTCTCCCACCACGACTAGTTTTTAAAGCCCTAGAGATGATCATCGTGGCTTTTAAGAGTGTTTCTTCAGTTAATAATGTAGAAATCTCTGCGTTTAGAACCATAGAAACACCTTAAAAACTTGTGTCAATTTAAAAAAAGCCTTTTAAAATAGTGGAGGAGAAACACAAATGTCTCTGAGAATACGAACCCTGATGATTGCGCATCAAGCCAAACCTGAAAAATAGCGTCACAGTGACCTCAAACAATCTCAGTGCTTTCTAGAGTGGCATGGCAATCCTCTCTCTTTGATGGGCGATGTGTACAAGAAGAGTGTTTGAGGCTGACTCGATGAAGGCTGTATCTCGTAACTTGCGTGTTTGTTGAGTGAGAAGGTAGGAAGCAGCGTGTATCTTATTAATCGAGAGAGAGAGAGAGAGAGAGAGAGAGAGAGAGAGAGAGAGAGAGAGAGAGAGAGAGAGAGAGAGAGAGAGAGAGAGAGAGAGAGCTGTCAAACATATAAGAGACCACTTTTTAACCCTAACCTGAAGTCATATCGTAAGTTCCCAACCCAACCTTTACACAGCAACGGGAGAAGCGAGGGGCGGGTGGCGTGATAGCGAAGCATAAGATATAGTCATAAGCTTTTGCAGGATGCCTTTTCGCCTACGTTTTCTCCCTCCGTGAAAAGCTAGTTGGTGGGGCCTTCATTGTCCCTGTCACAGCCCTCTCCCCAGCCCCTCCTTGTCTTCCTTTCTCCTGCTTCACTTCCCGACCTCCTCCTGTCTCGCTTCTTCACTTCTGCTTCCTCTTGCTCCCTCCTCACCCTCGCGCTACACAATTATATCTCTCTCTTTGTCCAGCAATATAAAAGTCTTGAAGTACAGACCAACCTGTCCAGAAAAGGTCCTTTAGTTAGGGTCCTGATGCTACTGAGTGCGGCACAGAAGGGGGAGGAAAAAGAGGAGTTCCTTGTGTTGTAGAAGGAAGCGCTGGTGGTGTAGAAGAAGGAAGAGAAAGAGGAGGAGGATAAAGTTGTTGATAATAGAGAAGGAGTGGGAGGAAGGAGGTATTAGTGATATAGATGTGTTAACCCTTCAAGCTGATACAATCGTCTGGTACATGTTTAACGAATAAATAGATATGTCACTGACAAATAGAGTATTCTAATAGTTTTCGTGATTTTTGTTCAGTAAAGCTAAGATTGGTGGTAATTAGCAATAACTATGGTTGTTCCAAAAAAGTGGTAAGATGTTATTTTAAGGGTTAATGAAATTTCTGAGTGAAGTGTTTGTAAAGCTTGGCAACTTTTTTTTATCTGTGTGTAGAAGGAGGAAGCTGGCCAAACAACAATACAATAAATAAACAAACAATAAAATAAAAAGTCCACTAATTTGCCAGTTCCCTTTATAGGTCTAAAAGAGTTAACCAAAAGATAAGGACAAATGTCTTGAAACCTCTGTCTTAAACAAAGTCAAGTTAAAAAAAGTTGGAAATAGAGAAGCATGTTGGAAGTTTCTGAGTTCACCAGAGAAGGGAATGAATGATTGAGAGTGCTGGTTAACTCTTGCATTAGAGAGTTGATGTTAGAAGTCGTAAGAGAAGTCAAGCAGTTGTTACCACCTGAGAAAGAAAAGAACACATAAAAAGAATCGAGAATCTCATAAAGTACATTATTAGACATTAGAGCAAAGGGGAAGGAATATCGACAGCCAGTGAAGAGTGGGAGGCAGAATATGACGCCGGAATAATGACCAAAGAAATGCATTGTCGAGTTGTAAAGGAAGAAAAAATGTGTGTCGTGCTACAGAATGTCTCAGTGTAGCGTTATCGTCAAGACTGCGATGAAAAGACGCGAGGGGAGCGAAGGTGGGGAGGTTGGCGGCACCTGGGAGGAATCCATGGGGAGCTTCTTGTTTGAGCTTTTACAACGTACTGAATGAATGCGTGCTGTACCATGTTAATGTGTGTGTGTGTGTCTGTGTGTGTGTGTGTGTGTGTGTGTGTGTGTGTGTGTGTGTGTGTGGACTTGACCTTAATATTCATAACACACCAGTTCTCCTTCTCCCTCTTCCTCCTCCTCCTCCTCCTCCTCCTCCTCCTCCTCCTCCTCCTCCTCCTCCAGCTACTGCTACTTTTACTACTACTGTTCAACTACAATCATGCTACTACTACTACTACTACTACTGGTACTACTACTACTGGTACTCCTCTCCCTCCTCCTCCTCCTCCTCCTCCCTACACAAGCAGAACCAAGACTACAACTCCCTGTGGCTTTATATTTCATCCTTATTCAACACACCTCTTGATCGCACGCAGAAGACCCTCGACCCACTCCTTGGTAGTAATTATTCCTCCTCCTCCTCCTCCTCCTCCTCACCACATACTCCCGCCCGAATCCAAATTATGCTATTACCACCCATCATTATCCACGTGTTTTGTACTCGTATCTTGTGTGTGTGTATGTGTGTGTGTGTGTGTGTGTGTGTGTGTGTGTGTGTGTGTGTGTGTAGCAGGAGTATGTGTTAGTAGTAGTAAGAAGAGGTGGAGGACGATGGTGATGAGCACATGGTAGTAGTAGTAGTAGTAGTAGTAGTAGTAGTAGTAGTAGTAGTAGTAGTGATGGCAATAGAAGAAACAGTAGTAATAGTAACACTGGTAGGAAATATGTGTGCGTGTGTGTGTGTGTGTGTGTGTGTGTGTGTGTGTGCGTGTGTGTGTGTGTTCCCAACTATACGTAACTACCTCACCTTTAATTAATTAGACTAAAGACGGGACATTCTGGAGGCAATTTCGACGCTGCGATTCCATAAGTAATTGGAGGTGAAGGTGTGCGGAGCGGCCGTCAGCCCCGCTCACCCCGCCAGCCCACCCGTCCGGAAGTGCCAACAACGAGGCCGAAAAATCATAAAGTGTTGGAAGGGAGAAAAAAAAAAAAAAAAAGAGAGCAGAATGTAAGACTGACTGGGAGCGAACGAGAGGGAGAGAGAAAGAGAGTTAGAGAGAGAGAGAGAGTTACGGTTGGTGAATGTTATCTCGTGTGGTTTGGAAATTTGTTATTCTATTATTTTTCTGTTTCAGGGGAGGGCTTTTAATCTCCTCCATTCGCTCTTTTTTCTTTCTTTATTTTTCGTTACGCAGCTTTGAGAGACGAGAAGGTTAGCAGCGTGCGTGCAGTGAAGTTTTGCGTGCCGTGAAGAAATCAGCGTAAATAATGTGGCCTGATGCAGTTTTTTCTTTCTTTTTTTCGTTCTCTAAACCAAAAAGCTCCGTAAACCAAAGCAAAGCAAAGCAAAGACGGCGCACTGTGTTAGTTGTGATGAGCTGCCGCGGTGATAACAAAGACGCAGGTAAGTTAGAGTGGCGGAGAGGAGAAATTACATTGTACTCTTGACTGTAAGACGTAGACGTGGCGTGACGAGTGAGCCTGTGTAGTAAGTAGTCAGTGTAGTGTGGTGGGTGTTAATTGAGCTGGCGGTGGGTGGGCAAAGGAGGGGGTTGTTGTGGAGAAATAGTTGTGATCGTGAGCAAGGGAGTGAGTGTGAAGGAAGATTAATGTTGACAGCGGCGGGTGGGACGGAGGATGAGGCTGGAGACGACGGCTGCTGACAATATTACTGAGATCAGGGCGGAGGGAGGATGAGGCAGTGGAGGTGGAAGGACTGTAGGAAGATGATGAAGACGTATGTACAAAATCAACACTCTATGAAAACAAGATTAAGGGAAAGGAGGAGGACGAGAAGTAGGAGGGAAAAGGAAGACATAGACACTTTTCAGACAGAATAAAGTAAGAGTAAGATGAGTGAGTATACGAGTAAGATGTAGAGAAAAAATTGACATGATAGGGAAGAATGAAGAGTAGAGAGGATAGATTATTGAAACAAAAAATAAATATAGTAAGAAAACTGAAGAATAAGACCAAAAACTACAGGTAAAAATGAATACAGATAAAAGCAATTGAAGATACTATTAGGAAGAAAGAGAAGGTATAAGATATATATGAAAAAAAAGATATATACACAAGAATATAAATCAAGGCAACGATATCACCACACAGAAAAAGAAGAAAGAACTGCAAAAAGAGAGAAACAAAGAAGAAGAAGAAACTCACCAAATAACCAGAGTGATACAATCCTACAAATCTTCAAGCACTGCATAACCAATGAATCACAGCTCACAGTTCTTAACAACAACATGCTTTCTTGTCTATCCACATCATAATACGTTTGCATGGACTTGATTAACGCTTTCAATACTGAGACACACTTTTACCACGAGTTTTGGGTGTAATTAGACGACGTTATTGACATTAGAAAAAGTCTATGGAAGCCAGAAGATTAATGGACAGAATCTGTACTATCTTGATACCCCACGTGAGTTACTAAAGCTGTATTGAATCGACAAATAATAACCACAATAAATACAAAAACACGTTGTAGTATTGAAGGGGTTAATAGCGGCGCCCAGGGAGTATATAAGCTTGTGCCTGGTACACTTCTGGCACGGCAGGAAAATAGTTAAAAAAGAAAGTGTGTAGTGATGTGAATGTTGCTCCGCTGCCCACACTTTGCCTCGCCTCTCTTTGGTGTTACAGTATTGCCTCGTTTGGGTATTAACGGTATATTTATATGCTGTGTTCCAGAGAGAGAGAGAGAGAGAGAGAGAGGGTGGGTGTGGGTGTGTGGGTGTGTGTTTCCTTCCAATTTGTGTTTCTTTTTCTCAATTTATCCCCCCTCCGCCTCCTCTCTCTCTCTCTCTCTCTCTCTCTCTCTCTCCTCCTTTGCGTCACTTTCCTCCCTCCCTTTACTAACACCTCACGTTTTTCACTATTTCCTACGTCTATACACTCTCCTTTCATCCTTCGTGTCTTTTTTCATCAGTCTTTCCCTCTCCACCGCTTCTATTCGCCCTCCTCACCTCTTATTTCTTTCCCCTTATTTCTTTCTCTCACTTTCTCAACTCACTGTTTATTTATCCTTTCCTCCGTTTCTTTCAGTATCTGTGTTCTTTTATCGTTTTCTCTATATATTTTATTCTTTTTCTCACTTTTTTGTTATCTGTTTTTCTTTTCTCGTACAATAACTTATGATTTTGTTAACTTTCATATTCTAGTTGCATTTCTTTCTTCTCTTCACTTAATTCATACTTATTTTCCTCTCTTTTCGTGTTTTTCTCCTTGTATCCTCTTACTGTACTTATCTGTTTCCTTTTTCCCTTCAATAATTTACGATTTTGTTAACTTTTATATTCTAGTTGCATTTTTTTCTTTCCTTTACTTAATTCCCACTTATTTTCCTCTCTATTCGTGTTTCTTTCTCGTTTTATCCTCTTACTGTAGTTATCTGTTTCCTTTTCCCCTTCAATAATTTACGATTTTGTTAACTTTCATATTCTAGTTGCATTTTTTTCCTTCCTTTACTTAATTTCCACTTATTTTCCTCTCTATTCGTTTTTCTTTCTCGTTTTATCCTCTCCCTTTAGTTATCTGTTTCCCTTTTTCCTTCAACAACTTACGATTTTGTTAACTTTCAAATTCTAGTTGCATTTTTTTCCTTCCCTTCACTTAATTCCCACTTATTTTCCTCTCTATTCGTGTTTCTTTCTCGTTTTTATCTCTTCCCCCTGTAGGTGCGTTCCTTCCTCTCTTTCTCCCCTTCTTTATTCGCCTCATTTTCCCCTCTACCAAACTATTTTCTTCGTCATATTCTCTCTCTCTCTCTCTCTCTCTCCTTTTACCTTTACCAGCGCTGCCTTTCCCGTCCCTGCTGCCTCATCTCTAAGCGACACGGTATCGAATAGCCAATATTGGCCCTCATTAATTCACTTAGTAAGGTCGACGAGGAAGCTTATGGATACTGACAACTGCTTCTGCCCCTTCAACTCACCACGAGGATGCTCAAGGGAGAGAATTATTATTTTTGTTATTTTTTTTCTTTCTTTTTTTTGGTATTGTCTCTTTTTCTGTCTGTCTGTCTGTGTGGTTATGTGTCTTTCTCTGTCTATGCTCAAGGGAGAGAACTATTTTTATTTTCTCTCTCTCTCTCTCTCTCTCTCTCTCTCTCTCTCTCTCTCTCTCTCTCTCTCTCTCTCTCTCTCTCTCTCTCTCTCTCTCTCTCTCTCTGTCATCGAGTCCATCATACTTTGAAAACCCGGAGACGCAGAAGATGAGGTGCGTGATACCCCTACCTCGTTACCCAGACAACTGAAGGGAGGAGTCCAGCTCGCTCCTAGGCAACCCCGAGGCATGCCGTACTTTGGTGTGGCGCCGCGCAGTGTTCTCTCTCCTACAGTGCTGTTACCTCACTAATAAGGATTGCATGTGGATTGTGTTATGGCTTCTGTGTTGCCTCGTGGTTTGTATGTTAGAATGGGAAGTGTAGTGGTTGGTTGTGGGTAAAGACAGACAGACAGAGAGAGAGAGAAAGAGAGAGAGTGTGTGTGTGTGCGTGTGTGTGTAAATGAAAGGTCACAGTGAATTTGCAGCTGAAAGTCGCCCTAAATCTATCAATCTCTCAACGACTACTTTGCCAAGACACCAAGACTCGTGTTTAATAATGGACAGTACTCGCTCGGGAAGTTTGCTTTGTCATTTCACTCGACATTGACTCCCTGAGAATACACTCTTTCTTGCTGTACCTCGCCTTCTGCCCGCCAATCCCAGAGTGATACGCAAGCAGCCCTCCCTCATTTGCTAAAGTCAAGCGTTAATAATTGGAGAAGGTGATCTCATTTCTCTTTTTTCTTGGTTGGAAGTTAACAAAATAAGAATGAAGATTAAAAGATAATGTTTAATGTGTCTTTTGAGTTTAGGCACAGTTTTATATTTCGTAAACTTGAATTATGGGAGTGTCAATCATTGTACCTTAATAATTCAAATGCCAGCGATCGTAAATGTATTTCATGAATGTATCACTTATGCCACAAGTTACTGAATGATGATCACACTGTATAGCGTCCCTTCAATACATAGGAAACAAAGAAAACAGGAATAGGAGGACAAAAACAGGAGAAAAATGAAGACGAGGAGGAAAAGGAAGGGAAAGAGGACTTAAGAACTGTGATAAAAAGAAAAGAGAGAAAAAAAGAGAGGAATGATAAGAAAAAAAGGAAGAAAAGGAAAGTAACTCTTTTCTTTCTTTATTTGTTGAGTTCACCACCTTAACATTGCACACTTCACACTGCCTTAGGTTGTCACTGTAACTCATCACAGGTAACTTGCGAGTGTGGAGCAGTGGAACGTTAAAGACTTCAATAAATCCATTAACGTGATATCCACTGCCTGATCCGCGTCTCGACAATCGACCCACTCACTGCTCGCCCTCACCCACTGCTGCCTTTGTGACCTGCGAAACACACACACACACACACACACACACACACACACACACACACACACACACACACACACACACACACACACACACACACACACTGCAAATATCAAATCCGCCCACAATCGATACAAGACAAAGGTGATATTTTAAGGTGACGCGACGCGAAGCTAAGATTGGCGTGAACTTAGTGACGGCAATCGATGTGCAAACACAATGCTTCTGTTCCTGATGTGTTGGATTTGTGTACACGACGGAGAGTGAATACAGCGAGTGTCCGTATGTCTTGGTAGCATTAAAGGTCCATTTTGTGGTTTGTCGTCTGGGATTAATCAGTGACAAAGTGTGTTCGTGCGAAATCATTAGTCCATTTGTTCTAGATCGATCCGCTTTAGGTGAGAAGATCAATTGTGTTTAACCCCTTCAGTACTTGGACGTATTTTCATTTTTTTATTCTACTTATTATTCATCAATTTTATGTAGCTTCAGAAACTCATGTGGGTATTGAAATTGTAAAGACTATGGCCATTAATCTTCTGACTTCCATACATCCTTTCTAATGTCAATAAAGTCGTGTAATCATACCCAAACTCGTCGTAAAAATGTGTCCTATTACTGAAGGGGTTAAACGTCGAAGAAAAAATATGAAGTTGATGTAATTGAAACTAGTATGAAATTATATTATTGGCTACTTAAACTGATTTGGGAATTTAGTACTTGATGTTTCTTCGCAGGATTAGTCATTACATAAGCAGAATTTCGTATCTCGAGTGAATTCGGAGTTTTACATCCTTCCACACACCAGGCACCGTGTCAAAACAATCTAAGCCAGCAGGACGTGGCAGGATTAGTCATTACATAAGCAGAAGTTGGCATCTCGAGTGAAGGCTGAGTTTTACATCCTTCCACACATCCGGCACGGTGTCAAAACAATCTAAACCAGCAGGGCGTGGCATGTCTCCTCCCACCAACCTCCCACCACCGTAACACCTTTGTCTCGCTGGTGCCTTCATGTGACGCCATTAAACTTCTTCATTTAATTAACGTTTGTTGAATCATGAGACTTTACGTATTAATGGTGGTAGTGATTATATATTTAGCAAAGAATTCGAGATATAGTTTACTTAGTGATTGTCTGTTATTAAGATTTTCAAAATTTCATGTGCTACATATATTTTTTATGTATTCTGTTCTTTCACCGACAAACTATGTAACTCATTGCCATTTTTCTTTATTTATAAGTTGATTTTTATTTATAAGTTGATTTAAGGGATGAGAATAGAAAAACGTACAAAACTAAATTGCCAGAAATCTTTAATTCTGTTTTTTTTTTTTTTTTCGGAACTTGCAAAATAAGAAAATAGCGAAGTTATTTTCTTTGTCTTGAGTTTCTTATCGTATTTTATCATTCTATATCGATTTGTTCTATCAATGTAGTCTTTGTGTTACTTGCCTTATTATTTATTAACTTATCTATCTATTCGTTCATTCATTCATTTATTCATTTCCACTTAGATCACCAAGCACAATAAAGAGAAGCGTAAACACAAGATTATACATATCTTTATCATGTTCCTCAGTGTACACCTGATTCAAGGAAAAACGCTATACTGTAGTGTTTTTATACGTCATTTTATTGTAAACTTGTTGTTGTTGGGGCTCGAGTGGGGCTAACTCAGGGGTGGGAAAATGCGAAGAATCTGTGAGGGAAAGAATGTAGTAGTTCATGTGTGTGTGTGTGTGTGTGTGTGTGTGTGTGTGTGTGGTGTGTGTGTGTGTGTGTGTGTGTGTGTGTGTGTGTGTGTTTGCTATCTCAGTGATGTGTTGTTATTCCATAAGATCTTATTATTTAATCCATTTATTATTATTTTTTCGTGGAGTTGGGGAAGCCAGCTTGTCCTGGAGTTCTGGCGAGCTTGTCTTGATGTTCACTGTTTATTGATGTTCTCTGCAGTCGCACAACGGAGGAAATGCCACTGTGGTACTTGCCAATAAATCTCGCCAGGAAATAAATATCTTCCATCCACCTTCAGTTTATTTATCGCTTGAGTTACTTCAGCTCCATTGCTCACACATGCACGGCTCACACACCTGGCTCAGTCACCTTACATCTCTCACCCATAACAGTACATAAATAGTCAATTCGAAACTTTAAAAAAACATTCACGCACAATTTCTCAAACGTCATCCCATCCTGAGCGAATTATTGAAGTGGTGGAGAAAGTTTGTTAGGCAGAGTAATGTTACCGTCCATAATGAATACTTGGACACATAAAGAAAGGTATGATGGAATATTATTGCTTTTATACAGTCAGTCGATGGTATGTTGGAGAATACTACGGTTACATTGTTGATATACCAATGTCAATAGTGCGTTTAGAACTATGAATAGATATAGTGTATGCAATAAAGCTCCGCAGAATAAGAGATGGTTATGATTTTCTCATTTTCAATACATTTAAACACGTATTGTGAGAATGAATTGTTTGCTGTGTTCTCATTCTTGCATGTGGGGTATTTTTATTGTTGAATACTTGTTGCTATTGTTGTTGTTGTTGTTGTTGTTGTTGTTAGTGTAGTCTTGACTTTATCCTTTCCTCGGGTGGATCTATTTTTCATTACATTCTTCTTCTTTTTTTGCCTCAAACTTATATTATTAAGCATATCGATTATTTTTAATTTACTTATGCCAATTATCTTTTTATAGTTTAATCTCTCAGTTTTAGACTCCTTCTCCTCCTCCTCCTCCTCCTTCTTTAATATCCCCTTTTCCCCTTCCCTTCACCTTCTAATTTTCTTTCCTCGCTCGTCTTTTTCATTTACGTCATGTTTATTCCTTTATCCTTCGTTAGTCTATTCTTGGTTCAGCGAGAGAGAGAGAGAGAGAGAGAGAGAGAGAGAGAGAGAGAGAGAGAGAGAGAGAGAGAGAGAGAGAGAGAAGAAAAGAGGGAAGAAGCAATTGCGAACTAAGTAAAAAGAGACATGAGAAGGGAGGAAAAGAACTTGACAAGAATGGGAAATGTAGGAGAAGGAAAGGGAGAGA